>JAYMFD010003154.1:0-36369 GCA_035771175.1 Paratinospora sagittata | reverse complement strand
CCGGTGTCCGGTCCTTTTGCCATTAAACATCCAAAGTATTAATAAACAGGATCCTGTCAGCAATGATCGGAGAGGTAGTTAAATCCCATTAATTTGTAGATCTTCTTTTCCACTTTCCTTCGCATTTTGGACTACTTAAATCGGAGTGAAAACGAAAAAGTTATGGTTATTTGAACTTTACTTACCTTTTGTTTACCAAATTGTGTAGCATTTAAGGAATCGATAAGTAAACTTCGAATGACCATAACTTTTTCCTTTCAACTCTAATTTTTGTGATTTAAAATGCATTGAAAAGAGGACAAAAAGACTTGAAAACTTAGGTGCTTCAAATTACTTTTCGGTAACCGGTGACCGGTCCCTTTGCCATTAAACATCAAAAGTATTAATAAATAGGGACCTGTCACCATTGATCGGAAAGGTAGTTAGATCCCATGAATTTGTAGATTTCTTTTCCACTTTCCATCGCATTTTGGATTACTTAAATTGGAGTTAAAACAAAAAAGTTCTGATTATTAGAACTTTACTGACCTTTTGTTTACAAAATTGTGTAGCATTTAAGGAATCGATAACTAAACTTCGAATGACCATAACTTTTTCGTTTCAACTCTAATTTTTCTATTTTAAAATGCATTGAAAAGAGGACAAAAAGACTTGAAAACCCAGGTGCTTCAAATTAATTTTCGATAACCGGTGACCGATCCCTTTACCATTAAACGTCCAAGGTATTAATAAACGTTGACCTGTTACCATTGATCAGAAAGGTAGTTAAATGCCAGGAAATTTTAGATGTTCTTTTCCACTTTCCATCGCATTTTGGATTACTTAAATCGGAGTTAAAACAAAAAAGTTATGGTCATGAGAACTTTACTTACCTTTTGTTTACAAAATTGTGTATCATTTAACCAATCGATAAGTAAACTTCAAATGACCATAACTTTTTCGTTTCAACTCTAATTTTTCTGATTTAAAATGCATTGAGAAGAGGAATAAAAGACTAAAAAACCCAGGTGCTTCAAATTACTTTTTGGTAACCGGTGACGGTCCCTTTGTTATTATACATCTGAAGTATTAATAAACAAAGACCTGTCAGAATTGATTGGAAAGGTAGTTAAATTCAATGAATTTGTAGATCTTCTTTTCCACTTTCCATCGCATTTTGGATTACTTAAATCAGAGTTAAAACAAAAAAGTTATGGTCGTTAGAACTTTACTTACCTTTTGTTTACCAAATTGTGTAGCATTTAAGGAATCGATAAGTAAACTTCCAAGGATCATAACTTTTTTGTTTCAACTCGACTTTTTCTGATTTTAAATGCATAGAATAGAGGAATAAAAGACTTACAAACCCAGGTGCTTCAAATTACATTTCGGTAACCGGTGACCGGTCCCTTTGTTATTATACATCCAAAGTATTAATAAACAGGGACCTGTTAGAATTGATCGGAAAGGTAGTTAAACGCCATGAATTTGTAGATCTTCTTTTCCACTTTCCATCGCATTTTGGATTACTTAAATCAGAGTGAAAACGAAAAAGTTATGGTTATTTGAACTTTACTTACCTTTTGTTTACCAAATTGTGTAGCATTTAAGGAATCGATAAGTAAACTTCGAATGACCATAACTTTTTCCTTTCAACTCTAATTTTTGTGATTTAAAATGCATTGAAAAGAGGACAAAAAGACTTGAAAACCCAGGTGCTTCAAATTACTTTTCGGTAACCGGTGACCGGTCTCTTTGCCATTAAACATCAAAAGTATTAATAAATAGGGACTTGTCACCATTGATCGGAAAGGTAGTTAGATCCCATGAATTTGTAGATCTTCTTTTCCACTTTCCATCGCATTATGGATTACTTAAATTGGAGTTAAAACAAAAAAGTTATGGTCATTAGAACTTTACTTACCTTTTGTTTACAAAATTGTGTAGCATTTAAGGAATCGATAACTAAACTTCGAATGACCATAACTTTTTCGTTTCAACTCTAATTTTTCTATTTTAAAATGCATTGTAAAGAGGACAAAAAGACTTGAAAACCCAGGTGCTTCAAATTAATTTTCGATAACCGGTGACCGATCCCTTTACCATTAAACGTCCAAGGTATTAATAAACATTGACCTGTCACCATTGATCAGAAAGGTAGTTAAATGCCAGGAATTTTTAGATGTTCTTTTCCACTTTCCATCGCATTTTGGATTACTTAAATCGGAGTTAAAACAAAAAAGTTATGGTCATGAGAACTTTACTTACCTTTTGCTTACAAAATTGTGTATCATTTAACCAATCGATAAGTAAACTTCAAATGACCATAACTTTTTCGTTTCAACTCTAATTTTTCTGATTTAAAATGCATTGAAAAGAGGAATAAAAGACTAAAAAATCCAGGTGCTTCAAATTACTTTTTGGTAACCGGTGGCGGTCCCTATGTTATTATATATCTGAAGTATTAATAAACAAAGACCTGTCGGAATTGATCGGAAAGGTAGTTAAATGCAATGAGTTTGTAGATCTTCTTTTCCACTTTCCATCGCATTTTGGATTACTTAAATCAGAGTTAAAACAAAAAAGTTATGGTCGTTAGAACTTTACTTACCTTTTGTTTACCAAATTGTGTTGCATTTAAGGAATCGATAAGTAAACTTCCAAGGATCATAAATTTTTTGTTTCAACTCGACTTTTTCTGATTTTAAATGCATAGAATAAAGGAATAAAAGACTTACAAACCCAGGTGCTTCAAATTACATTTCGGTAACCGGTGACCGGTCCCTTCGTTATTATACATCCAAAGTATTAATAAACAGGTTCCTGTTAGAATTGATCGGAAAGGTAGTTAAATGCCATGAATTTGTAGATCTTCTTTTCCACTTTCCATCGCATTTTGGATTACTTAAATCAGAGTGAAAACGAAAAAGTTATGGTTATTTGAACTTTACTTACCTTTTGTTTACCAAATTGTGTAGCATTTAAGGAATCGATAAGTAAACTTCGAATGACCATAACTTTTTCGTTTCAACTCTAATTTTTCTAATTTAAAATGCATTCAAAAGAGGACAAAAAGACTTGAAAACCCAGGTGCTTCAAATTACTTTTCGGTAAACGGTGACCGATCCCTTTGCCATTAAACGTCCAAGGTATTAATAAACATTGACTTGTCACCATTGATCAGAAAGGTAGTTAAATGCCAGGAATTTTTAGATGTTCTTTTCCACTTTCCATCGCATTTTGGATTACTTAAATCGGAGTTAAAACAAAAAAGTTCTGGTCATTAGAACTTTACTTACCATTTGTTTACAAAATTGTGTATCATTTAACCAATCGATAAGTAAACTTCAAATGTCCACAACTTTTTTGTTTCAACTCTAATTTTTCTGATTTAAAATGCATTGAAAAGAGGAATAAAAGACTTAAAAACCCAGGTGCTTCAAATTACTTTTTTGGTAACCGGTGACGGTCCCTTTGTTATTATACATCTAAAGTATTAATAATCAAAGACCTGTCAGAATTGATCGGAAAGGTAGTTAAATGCAATGAATTTGTAGATCTTCTTTTTCACTTTCCACCGCATTTTGGATTACTTAAATCAGGGTTAAAACAAAAAAAGTTATGGTCGTTAGAACTTTACTTACCTTTTGTTTACGAAATTGTGTAGCATTTAAGGAATCGATAAGTAAACTTCGAATGGCCATAACTTTTTCGTTTCAACTCTAATTTTTGTGATTTAAAATGCATTGAAAAGAGGACAAAAAGACTTGAAAACCCAAGTGCTTCAAATTACTTTTCGGTAACCGGTGACCGGTCCCTTTGCCATTAAACGTCTAAAGTATTAATAAACAGGGACCTGTCACCATTGATCGGAAAGGTAGTTAGATCCCATGAATTTGTAGATCTTCTTTTAAATTTTCTATCGCATTTTGGATTACTTAAAATTGGTGTTAAAACGTAAAAGGTATTGTCATTAGAACTTTACTTACCTTGTGTTTACTTAATTGTGTATCATTTAAGCAATCGATAAGTAAACTTCAAATGACCATAACTTTTTCGTTTCAACTCTAATTTTTCTGATTTAAAATGCATGGAAAAGAGGAATAAAAGACTTAAAAACCCAGGTGCTTCAAATTACTTTTTTGGTAACTGGTGACGGTCCCTTTGTTATTATACATCTAAAGTATTAATAAACAAAGACCTGTCAGAATTGATCGGAAAGGTAGTTAAATGCAATGAATTTGTAGATCTTCTTTTCCACTTTCCACCGCATTTTGGATTACTTAAATCAGAGTTAAAACAAAAAAAGTTATGGTCGTTAGAACTTTACTTACCTTTTGTTTACGAAATTGTGTAGCATTTAAGGAATCGATAAGTAAACTTCGAATGGCCATAACTTTTTCGTTTCAACTCTAATTTTTGTGATTTAAAATGCATTGAAAAGAGGACAAAAAGACTTGAAAACCCAAGTGCTTCAAATTACTTTTCGGTAACCGGTGACCGGTCCCTTTGCCATTAAACGTCTAAAGTATTAATAAACAGGGACCTGTCACCATTGATCGGAAAGGTAGTTAGATCCCATGAATTTGTAGATCTTCTTTTAAATTTTCCATCGCATTTTGGATTACTTAAAATTGGTGTTAAAACGTAAAAGTTATTGTCATTAGAACTTTACTTACCTTGTGTTTACTTAATTGTGTATCATTTAAGCAATCGATAAGTAAACTTCAAATGACCATAACTTTTTCGTTTCAACTCTAATTTTTCTGAGTTAAAATGCATTGAAAAGAGAAAGAAAAGACTTAAAAACCCAAGTGAATCAAATTACTTTTCGGTAACCGGTAACCGTGTCTTTGCCATCAAACGTCCAATGTATTAATAATCAAGGACCGCTCACCATTGATCGGAAATGAAGTTAAATGCCATGAATTTTTAGATCTTCTTTTCCACTTTCAATCGCATTTTCGATTACTTAAATCGGAGTTAAAACGAAAAAGTTATGGTCATTAGAACTTTACTTACCTTCTGTTTACAAAATTGTGTATCATTTAACCAATCGATAAGTAAACTTCCAAGCATCATAACTTTTTTGTTTCAACTCTAATTTTTCTGATATAAAACGCATTGAAAAAAGGAATAACAGACTTAAAAACCCAGGTGCTACAAATAACTTTTCGGTAACCGGTGTCCGGTCCTTTTGCCATTAAACATCCAAAGTATTAATAAACAGGATCCTGTCAGCAATGATCGGAAAGGTAGTTAAATCCCATTAATTTGTAGATCTTCTTTTCCATTTTCCTTCGCATTTTGGACTACTTAAATCGGAGTGAAAACGAAAAAGTTATGTTTATTTGAACTTTACTTACCTTTTGTTTACCAAATTGTGTAGCATTTAAGGAATCGATAAGTAAACTTCGAATGACCATAAATTTTTCCTTTCAACTCTAATTTTTGTTATTTAAAATGCATTGAAAAGAGGACAAAAAGACTTGAAAACCCAGGTGCTTCAAATTCCTTTTCGGTAACCGGTGACCGGTCCCTTTGCCATTAAACGTCCAAAGTATTAATAAACAGGGACCTGTCACCATTGATCGGAAAGGTAGTTAGATCCCATGAATTTGTAGATCTACTTTTTCACTTTCCATCACATTTTGGATTACTTAAATTGGAGTTAAAACAAAAAATTTCTGGTCATTAGAACTTTACTTACCTTTTGTTTACAAAATTGTGTAGCATTTAAGGAATCGATAACTAAACTTCGAATGACCATAACTTTTTCGTTTCAACTATAATTTTTCTAATTTAAAATGCATTGAAAAGAGGACAAAAAGACTTGAAAACCGAGGGAGCTTCAATTTAATTTTTGATAACCGGTGACCGATCCCTTTACCATTAAACGTCCAAGGTATTAATAAACATTGACCTATCACCACTGATCAGAAAGGTAGTTAAATGCCAGGAATTTTTAGATGTTCTTTTCCACTTTCCATCGCATTTTGGATTACTTAAATCGGAGTTAAAACAAAAAAGTTATGGTCATTAGAACTTTACTTACCTTTTGTTTACAAAATTGTGTATCATTTAACCAATCGATAAGTAAACTTCAAATGACCATAACTTTTTCGTTTCAACTCTAATTTTTCTGATTTAAAATGCATTGAAAAGTGGAATAAAAGACTAAAAAACCCAGGTGCTTCAAATTACTTTTTGGTAACCGGTGACGGTCCCTTTGTTATTATACATCTGAAGTATTAATTAACAAAGACCTGTCAGAATTGATCGGAAAGGTAGTTAAATGCAATGAATTTGGAGATCTTCTTTTTCACTTTCCATCGCATTTTGGATTACTTAAATCAGACTAAAAACAAAAAAGTTATGGTCGTTAGAACTTTACTTACCTTTTGTTTACCAAATTGTGTAGCATTTAAGGAATCGATAAGTAAACTTCCAAGGATCATAACTTTTTTGTTTCAACTCGACTTTTTCTGATTTTAAATGCATAGAAAAGAGGAATAAAAGACTTAAAAACCCTGGTGCTTCAAATTACATTTCGGTAACCGGTGACCGGTCCCTTTGTTATTATACATCCAAAGTATTAATAAACAGGGACCTGTTAGAATTGATCGGAAAGGTAGTTAAATGCCATGAATTTGTACATCTTCTTTTCCACTTTCCATCGCATTTTGGATTACTTAAATTGGAGTTAAAACAAAAAAGTTATGGTCATTAGAACTTTACTTACCTTTTGTTTAGCAAATTGTGTAGCATTTAAGGAATCGATAAGTAAACTTCGAATGACCATAACTTTTTCGTTTCAACTCTAATTTTTCTAATTTAAAATGCATTGAAAATAGGACAAAAAGACTTGAAAACCCAGGTGCTTCAAATTACTTTTCGGTAACCGGTGACCGATCCCTTTGCCATTAAACGTCCAAGGTATTAATAAACAAGGACCTCTCACCATTGATCGGAAAGGAAGTTAAATGCCATGAATTTGTAGATCTTCTTTTCCACTTTCCATCGCATTTTGGATTACTTAAATCGGAGTTAAAACAAAAAAATTATGGTCATTTGAACTTTACTTACCTTTTGTTTACCAAATTGTGTATCATTTAAGCAATCGATAAGTAAACTTCGAACGATCATAACTTTTTTGTTTCAACTCTAATTTTTCTGATTTAAAGTGCATTGAAAAGAGGAATAAAAGACTTGAAAACCCAGGAGCTTCAAATTACTTTTTGGTAACCGGTGTCCGGTCTTTTTGCCATTAAACATCCAAAGTATTAATAAACAGGATCCAGTCAGCAATGATCGGAAAGGTAGTTAAATCCCATTAATTTTTAGATCTTCTTTTCCACTTTCCTTCGCATTTTGGACTACTTAAATCGGAGTGAAAACGAAAAAGTTATGGTTATTTGAACTTTACTTACCTTTTGTTTACCAAATTGTGTAGCATTTAAGGAATCGATAAGTAAACTTCGAATGACCATAAATTTTTCCTTTCAACTCTAATTTTTGTTATTTAAAATGCATTGAAAAGAGGACAAAAAGACTTGAAAACCCAGGTGCTTCAAATTCCTTTTCGGTAACCGGTGACCGGTCCCTTTGCCATTAAACGTCCAAAGTATTAATAAACAGGGACCTGTCACCATTGATCGGAAAGGTAGTTAGATCCCATGAATTTGTAGATCTACTTTTTCACTTTCCATCGCATTTTGGATTACTTAAATTGGAGTTAAAATAAAAAATTTCTGGTCATTAGAACTTTACTTACCTTTTGTTTACAAAATTGTGTAGCATTTAAGGAATCGATAACTAAACTTCGAATGACCATAACTTTTTCGTTTCAACTATAATTTTTCTAATTTAAAATGCATTGAAAAGAGGACAAAAAGACTTGAAAACCGAGGGAGCTTCAATTTAATTTTTGATAACCGGTGACCGATCCCTTTACCATTAAACGTCCAAGGTATTAATAAACATTGACCTATCACCACTGATCAGAAAGGTAGTTAAATGCCAGGAATTTTTAGATGTTCTTTTCCACTTTCCATCGCATTTTGGATTACTTAAATCGGAGTTAAAATAAAAAAGTTATGGTCATTAGAACTTTACTTACCTTTTGTTTACAAAATTGTGTATCATTTAACCAATCGATAAGTAAACTTCAAATGACCATAACTTTTTCATTTCAACTCTAATTTTTCTGATTTAAAATGCATTGAAAAGTGGAATAATAGACTAAAAAACCCAGGTGCTTCAAATTACTTTTTGGTAACCGGTGACGGTCCCTTTGTTATTATACATCTGAAGTATTAATTAACAAAGACCTGTCAGAATTGATCGGAAAGGTAGTTAAATGCAATGAATTTGGAGATCTTCTTTTTCACTTTCCATCGCATTTTGGATTACTTAAATCAGACTAAAAACAAAAAAGTTATGGTCGTTAGAACTTTACTTACCTTTTGTTTACCAAATTGTGTAGCATTTAAGGAATCGATAAGTAAACTTCCAAGGATCATAACTTTTTTGCTTCAACTCGACTTTTTCTGATTTTAAATGCATAGAAAAGAGGAATAAAAGACTTAAAAACCCTGGTGCTTCAAATTACATTTCGGTAACCGGTGACCGGTCCCTTTGTTATTATACATCCAAAGTATTAATAAACAGGGACCTGTTAGAATTGATCGGAAAGGTAGTTAAACGCCATGAATTTGTACATCTTCTTTTCCACTTTCCATCGCATTTTGGATTACTTAAATTGGAGTTAAAACAAAAAAGTTATGGTCATTAGAACTTTACTTACCTTTTGTTTAGCAAATTGTGTAGCATTTAAGGAATCGATAAGTAAACTTCGAATGACCATAACTTTTTCGTTTCAACTCTAATTTTTCTAATTTAAAATGCATTGAAAATAGGACAAAAAGACTTGAAAACCCAGGTGCTTCAAATTACTTTTCGGTAACCGGTGACCGATCCCTTTGCCATTAAACGTCCAAGGTATTAATAAACAAGGACCTCTCACCATTGATCGGAAAGGAAGTTAAATGCCATGAATTTGTAGATCTTCTTTTCCACTTTCCATCGCATTTTGGATTACTTAAATCGGAGTTAAAACAAAAAAATTATGGTCATTTGAACTTTACTTACCTTTTGTTTGCCAAATTGTGTATCATTTAAGCAATCGATAAGTAAACTTCGAACGATCATAACTTTTTTGTTTCAACTCTAATTTTTCTGATTTAAAGTGCATTGAAAAGAGGAATAAATGACTTGAAAACCCAGGAGCTTCAAATTACTTTTTGGTAACCGGTGTCCGGTCTTTTTGCCATTAAACATCCAACGTATTAATAAACAGGATCCAGTCAGCAATGATCGGAAAGGTAGTTAAATCCCATTAATTTGTAGATCTTCTTTTCCACTTTCCTTCGCATTTTGGACTACTTAAATCGGAGTGAAAACGAAAAAGTTATGGTTATTTGAACTTTACTTACCTTTTGTTTACCAAATTGTGTAGCATTTAAGGAATCGATAAGTAAACTTCGAATGACCATAACTTTTTCCTTTCAACTCTAATTTTTCTGATTTAAAATGCATTGAAAAGAGCACAAAAAAACTTGAAAACCCAGGTGCTTCAAATTACTTTTCGGTAACCGGTCCCTTTGCCATTAAACGTCCAAAGTATTAATAAACAGGGACCTGTCACCATTGATCGGAAAGGTAGTTAGATCCCATGAATTTGTAGATCTTCTTTTCCACTTTCCGTCGCATTTTGGATTACTTAAATTGGAGTTAAAACAAAAAAGTTATGGTCATTAGAACTTTACTTACCTTTTGTTTACCAATTTGTGTAGCATTTAAGCGATCGATAAGTAAACTTCAAATGACCATAACTTTTTCGTTTCAACTCTAATTTTTCTGATTTAAAATGCATTGAATAGAGAAAGAAAATACTTAAAAATCCAAGTGAATCAAATTACTTTTCGGTAACCGGCAACCGTGTCTTTGCCATCAAACGTCCAAAGTATTAATAAACAAGGACCTCTCATCATTGATCGGAAAGGAAGTTAAATTCCATGAATTTGTAGATCTTTTTTTCCACTTTCCATCGCATTTTCGATTACTTAAATCGGAGTTAAAACAAAAAAGTTATGAGTTGTCACACCCCGCCCGGACGCGCCTAAACCGGCGGTACACTCACGGACGGGGCGCGCATTTGGAACAATCATAATGGCAATAACAGAGTGCGCAGCGGAAATACGGTACACAGTACAAATCTGATTTCATTTAATTCAGAATACTTTTGTACATAAAATGGTCTAGGGAACATACTCCCAAAATCCCCAATGAATCATACAAAGGGTACAAAATGTGGGCCCCATAACCTGCACCCAGTCCACCCTAATTTCCTGTGAAAGATTTGATAATATTGGAGTGAGCTTAACGCGCTCAGTGGGTAAATAGTGCATGAGTATAACAATTAATAAAGCATACTTCAATATCAAATATCTTAAAATACACATGTGAGCATCATAATCAATCAAATGTATGTATGCATGACACCGTCGCGTATTAATGGTTTGATGAGCGTACATCGCCTGAATTCATGTACAGGAACGATGCTCTGAATTCACGTACTAATGTCCCTCCCCGGGTGTAGCCGGGTTCTCATGTACGTCCTTCTCCAGAGAAATATAATGAATAGTGAGCAATGCTTCTAACTATTCTATGAGTCATAAACCATATACGTCCCTAGGTGGTGATATGTATGATGCCAATGCATGAACTGGTCTAGTCTACTAGTCTGGTCTTTCTTGACATTTAGACTGACTTTGGCAGCGTCTGGTGATCCTTATCAGGGTCGGTATCACGACATGCAAGATTAGGACATTCAGTATTACTGTATAAGCTGATAGCTTTCAATAAGACCAACTAGATCAGTCCCCAGTTGAGAGGTGAGACACAAGGTCTGCTTAAATACCAATCGCCTAGAGCAGCCCGCTGCCTCCCATTCACTATTTAAAGTTACTGAGGACAAGACCGAGTCTAGTTGAGTCAGATTGACTACAATCCGGCATTATAACAGTGCAATACATGAATTCCAAATATACAGGCATATGTGCGGCAGTATAAACAGTATATGACATAATGCAGTGTAAATGAATAGTAGACATAATAATAATTGAATGTAAACTTTAATAAAAGTTATGAAACACGCAAACCTATGTTTCGTTCCCCACCTTCAGATCTGGTGCTTTTTTCCGGACAGAACTTCGTTGCACCGCTTTCAGATCTGGCGCTTTCCTCCGGACAGAACTTTGTTGCACCGCACTGAGAGTCTCGATTAGAGAGTCTCAAAAACTAAAAACTTAGAATGCGTGGAAAGGAGAAGAAAAATCACAAGAGAAGGTGATTTGGTGTGAGAAATGAGAAATGAGGAGCTTTCTTATATAGAGATTTTTGCGCCTAAACGTTCTGGCATGCGCCTGAACGTTCTGGCATGGCGCCTGAAATACAGGGTATTACACTCTACCCCCCTTAAAAGGATTTCGCCCTCGAAATCAAGTCAAGTAGTGATGGGGGTTGTCGGCTTGAGAAGTAGCCGCAGGCTGTGAATGAGGCCACTGCATGTGTGCAATACTCTATCCATTGATATTATTTTCAGACATCTGGTAGTTATTGAAGTGAAACAATGTATCAAGATAGGTGTAAACAATGTTTCATCCTGATATTGATAAGTGAAAATAATACAACGTATCATTTCATCAGTTGGTACTAGAAAACAATTGAGGGTATTTTTGTTTAATTGTTGATTCTAGTTCCCATGTTGCTTCCTCTACACCGTGGTGATCCCAGAGCACTTTCACAAGTGGTATGCTACGGCGCCGTAGTTCTTGAGTTTTTCTATCTAAAATCTGGATTGCTTTCTCCTGGTACGTATTTCCTTCCTCAACCCGAACCTCGACTAAAGGGATGATATGCGAAGGATCAGGACGATACTTGCGAAGCATAGATACGTGAAAAACGTCATGAACCTTAGGCATGGATGATGGAAGGGACAGACGATAAGCAAGTTTGCCAATACGTTCAATGATCGGAAATGGACCGATATATCGCGGGGAGAGCTTGCCTTTGATCCCAAAGCGTTTGACACCTCTTGTGGGCTGGACTTTCAGAAAAACAAAGTCCCCCTTATCAAATTCTAGAGGTTGTCGTCGCTTGTCAGAATAGCTCTTCTGTCGACTTTGTGCAACACGAAGCCGTTCCTTCACGAGTGTGATCTTTTCAGAAGTCTCTTATACTAGTTCAGGGCCTAACTGCGGTCGATCTGCCATATCTAACCAGCATATCGGAGATCTGCAAGGCAGACCATAGAGAGCCTCGTATGGTGCCATGCCGATACTAGTTTGGTAGCTGTTGTTGTATGCAAACTCAGCTAGATGCAAATACTTTGCCCATCCGTCATGAAAGTCCAAAATGCAGCATCGTAACATGTCTTCTAAGATTTGGATAAGCCGCTCTGACTGCCCATCAGTCTGAGGGTGGAAGGCTGTGCTCATAGTGATCTTAGAACCCATTCTATTTTGGAAACTTTGCCAAAAGTTGGATGTGAATCGAGGGTCTCGAGCAGAGACGATCGTGAGTGGTATGCCATGAAGGCGTACGATCTCTCTTTCATAGGGTTCTGCAAGTTTGGCAGGATTATCCGTGAACTTTCTTGGCAAGAAGTGTGCAGACTTGGTAAGTCTGTCAATGATAACCCAGATAGCATCTTGCCCTTTATTATTTCGAGGTAATGCTGTAACAAAATCCATTGCGATGTTTTCTCATTTCCATTCTCCAATAGGTAACGGCTGGAGAAGGCCAGAGGGAAGTCTTCGTTCTTCCTTAACTTTCTGGCAAACAAGACATCGGGCAACGAAGTCTGCAATTTCCTTCTTCATTCCAGAATACCAGAATTGTCGCTTGACATCCTGGTACATCTTGTCACCCCCAGGATGCATAGCGTATCTTGAACAGTGCATCTCAGTAAGCACGTCTTTCCGAACCTCAGGATCGTTCGGAAGACAAAGACGTTTTTCATAGAAAACGGCTCCGTCGTCAGAGACTGACCAATGAGGAAGGTCTTGCCCGCTGAGTAGAAGTTCTCGTTTCTCCATTAACATAGGGTCATTGGCCTGAGTAGCGGAAATCTTGCGAACGAGGTCAGAGGTAGCTGATAATTGAGAGAGTCGTGGTCTTGGTCCCTCTATGTTCAGTTGTAGGTTAAAGTTCTCCAACTCTGTAGCCAACTTTCCCATTTCGTAGTTAAGAGTGCAAGGAACATAAGATTTTCTACTCAGGGCATCAGCCACAACATTGGCCTTTCCGGGATGGTACTGGAGTTGAAAGTCATAACCTTTCAAGAATTCCAACCATCGTCTTTGGCGGAGGTTTAGGTCTCGCTGAGTGTATATGTACTTAAGACTCTTGTGATCCGAGAAGACCTCAAACCGTTCACCGTATAGGTAATGACGCCATAACTTGAGTGTAAAGACGACAGCGGCAAGTTCTAAGTCATGCGTTGGGTAATTACCCTCATGAATCTTCAGTTGTCTGGACGCATATGCAACCACTTGGCCTTCTTGCATTAACACGGCACCTAAGCCTTGGAGAGAGGCGTCGGTGTATAATGAAAATCCAATTGCATTTCTTGGAGTGATAAGTACAGGTGTTGCCGTGAGGCATTTCTTCAATTCCTGAAATGATGCTTCACAGGCGGACTTCCAGATAAATCGCACGTCTTTTCGAGTGAGCTTGGTCATAGGTTCAGCAATCTTTGAGAAATCCTTGATGAAGCGTCTGTAATAGCCAGCCAAACCAAGAAAACTCCTAATCTGAGTAACAGTGGTAGGCTTCTTCCAGTTTAAAACTGCTTCAACCTTAGAAGGATCGACCTCAATGCCATTGCCTGAAACCACATGGCCTAGGAATTGAACTCTCTTGGCCCAAAATTCGCATTTACTCAACTTTGCATACAATTGGTGGCTTCTCAAGGTCTGGAGGACTATCTTCAAATGTAGTTTATGGTCTTCCTCGGTGGAGGAATATATCAAGATGTCATCCACAAAAACGACCACAAATTGATCTAAGTATAACCGGAATATGCGATTCATCAAATCCATGAATGCTGCAGGGGCGTTTGTTAGACCAAACGGCATAACTAAGAATTCGTAATGACCGTACCGAGTTCTGAACGCCGTCTTGGTGATGTTCGATCCTCGGATCCAGAGTTGGTGATAACCGGACCGTAAATCAGTCTTAGAGAAGTATTTGGCATCTCTAAGTTGGTCGAACAAGTCATCGATCCTGGGTAACGGATATCTGTTCTTGATGGTGACGTTATTCAACTTGCGATAATCGATGCAAAGTCGTAACGAACCATCCTTTTTTGCGAACAAACAGAAGTGGAGCGCCCCAGGGTGAAGAACTCTTTCGGATGAAGCCATTACTCTCTAATTCCTGAAGTTGTTTGTCTAATTCGACCAGTTCAACATTTGACATTTTGTATGGTGGAATTGAGATAGGCCCTGTCCCAGGTATGAGGTTGATCTCAAAATCAAATTCCCTAACTGGAGGTAGACCAGGAAGGTCATTAAGAAAAACAGTTGGGAATTCAGATAGGACTGGAACATCGCGTACTTCGGGAGGGTACAGAGCTGGTGATTCATTGCCGTCACCAAGAGACAACGCTCAAAGTTGTGACTTGAGAAGTGCAACTGTTGATTTGTGTATCCATTGCCTTGTTCCCTGAATCTTGACAAACTCTCCTGTAGGCAAAGTTAACTGAACTTGCTTGTTCATACAGTCGATCTTTGCATTCAGTGGTGCGAGCCAGTCCATGCCGAGGATGATGTCGAAGTCTTCAAAATCCATCACAAAAAGATCGGCATATATTATCTGTTCGGACATTCGAAGCTCACATCGAGAACACTGCAAATTCACGTCAGTACCCGATCCGAACGGTGATGTGAGATGGAGTGTAATGTTTGTGGGTTCAGGATGCAGGCCTAAATGTCGTACCAATGCTGATGATATAAAAGAATGCGTAGCACCTGAATCAAACAAAACATGCACCATTGTATTGAACAAAGGAAAAGTACCTTCGACGACATTATTGTCTGGGAGGGGTTGGTGAGCGATGGCATATGCTCTGCCCTAATTCGGTGGACCCTGGTTCTGCTGGGTCTGCCTGGGTTGGGCATGAACAGCAGGTGGTGCTTGTTGGACTGGAATAGCCGGAATAGGTTGCTGGAGGTGCGGACAAAGATGTTTTACATGGCCTTTCTGGCCGCAGTTGTAACAAGTCGGCCTGTACTGCTGCTGGTTTTTCTGGCCATTCTGATTATTGTGCTGGCCTTGTTGATTGTGGTGTCGGCCACCACCTCTGCCATTGCCGTTGCTACGACCACCTCGTCCATAACGACCGCCACGGCCATGATTTTGGAAACCCTGGTGGTTAGAGTTAAAAGGTTCAGCCGCAGGTGTTGTGCCTTCATTCTTCGAAATCGGGGCTGGGAGGGCAAGGTTTTGATTGTAGTAGGGCTTTTTCCTGTTGCCCTATTTTGAGCCGTCTGGGGAAAATGTTGCAGGCCATTTGCCCTTATTCATTCGCTGTTCTTGTAAGAGCTTCTCTTGTTCAAAGTTCATGGCCTTGTCAACAACCTCCTTGTAAATCTTGATGTCCAAGATCGATAAGGCTTGCCTAATGTCATGGCGAAGGCCATTATAAAATTTCTCGGACTTATCTCGCTTCGTTGAGATGGTGGAGAGAGAGTAGACAGATAATTCTTTGAATTTTCCAGCATATTCTCTGACGGTCATGGTGCCCTGATATAACTTAGCAAATTCCTGGCGCTTCTACTTTGTCACCGCACTGGGAAAATACTCATCAATAAACATTGACTCAAACTGTTGCCAAGTCATATCTGCTATATTGACCCGTGGGTCTTCTTTCACTGTGAGCCACCATTTGTTTGCTTCACCAACAAGTTGGTAAGTTGCTAGTGGAATTTTGCGAGTCTCATCGACTCCCATTGCATCAAGAGCCTTCTTTGACTCATCTAGCAACTTTTGCACCTCATCAGCATCAATGGTGCCATCGAAAGTAAGAGGTTGTAGTCGCTTGTATTTAGTAATCTGATCGGTTTGAGCTTCCGACCCAAATTTTACAGGTGCGTGAGCCGTGGCAACCTGACTGGCTGCGGTCTCACGAACAGCAGTTTAAACAGTGACCTTGATCGCCTCAATAAATCCAGCGAAGAAGGTTTCAATGCTGGAAGGCATGGCAAAAGGTGCGGGTGGTGGTGGTATTGCCTGCCCAGATGTAGTGGCAGTGGTTGGTGTGGCCTGTGCTGTTGTCGGAGGCGGCGGTTCCTGAATCTCAGGAGGTGCCTCCACTACTGGACGAACAGCACGTGGCCTTCCTCTCTTCCTGGTTTGCATTGTCTCACTGGCAAAGAGAAAAGGAAAACCAAGATTTAGGAACTGTAGCCAAGTATAATGTTAGAATATGCTCAGCAACAATTTCGAGAGTGCTGCAATATTAAAATCACCTATTTTTTCTAAGTATAGTGTAAGGTTTTTGTTGTGGAATCAAAGAATCTTATATAACTCGTATGTTTGGCCATGGTGTAAAAAAAACAAGGGTAGAACGTTTATATAATAAGTACAAATCTTTGCAAGTATTTAAAATGATTTGGCTGTGGTCTTTGTGAACATACATATATTTTATTGAAAAACCATACGAGTCATAAAAAGTCTAAGATGTGCCTCGGTAAATATCCTGATCTAACGTTCTATCGCAAGCTTATGCATTCAAACGCTTACTCTTAGTCTGTTCAATTATTATCCAAGTTCATGTGTCCCATACCACATGATTTTGGTAATAAGGGTGTAAACCAAGTTAAGTTGTATGAACACGGTCTCTAAAACCATTGGCTGAATAGAAGTTCACTAATAGTATCGTCCAAATTTACTCGTCTCATACCGTGTAAACTTAGTGATAATATTAGTAATGCAACTGTCTCCAAATGTTTCTTTTCACACAAGGTCATGGGTTTTCTTACTTCCACATTTTATTTAGTATCATCCAATTTTGTTGTGTCCCATACCACTCCAAAGTTAGTGATACAAAAGAAAGAATGGTTGTAAGTCGGCCCACCAAAGATAGTCTTAAACAACACATTTCATTCATATATAATAGAAAAATTTACATTGCCAGTAATCAATTTTGACGTTCTTGCCTACCACCATTTCTTCGAGATCTACTGTTATGTACAGAATGACTACTAACAGAAGGTTGAGAGTTTGCCCGCTCTGCGTTGGAGTTTTGCAAACGAGTTAATACATGATTGTGGCTCTCTTTCAGTGCAGCAATATTGGATGCCATTTCATCTAACCGTTCAAGTAGGTTAGTCAGTTGTCCCATTGGTGGTTGATGGGTTGGTTGTCTCGTAGGTGAAGGGTAGGCCATAGGCATTGGAGGAAAGTATTGGTTGTATGGGTGGTTCAGAGGTGGAACATAGCTGTATTGATTGTGCGGGGATCCCCTAACCGGAACCTCTTGGATAATTTGGTTTGTTTGAGATGAAAAAGTTGGAAACAATGGGCTCATTGGAATGTTTGGCCCTCCAAGATTTGGTGAGGCCCAGTACTGTTGTTGTTGGTTTACAGCAACTTGTGGAACTGGCTGATACTGTACCGCAGAAGGTGGAAATCTTTGGTACGAAGTGTTGCCTTGAGTTGGCACGTTCCAAGTTGGTGGATTTGCTTGTGTACCTTGTCTATCATGACTTTGTATTGGCGAATTTAGTGTGGCATATAATTCTTCGTCAGTAAGTGGTCGATCAGTTGGATCACTATTCAGGGCTGGGTCTGATGTAGGATTTGGATTTGAATCATTATTGGGGCCTTCTGTGACAGGCATCTTGCGTCGACATTTGCGAAGGCAACGCCCGTGCTTGTCTCTCATTCTTTCGGCAGTTCTTATTGTCGTGCCGAATACCTCTTCGTTAGTTACCACTCCACCTGTGCCATATGTATTGAAGATAGAGGATGCTGTAACTGGTTCAGTGATCAGCTTTGACGTTCCATCGAAAGTGTCAACGTTGGCCTCGTGAAGTATCCTCATAATCAAGACTCCGTAGCCGAGGAATTTCTTCCTTAAAGGGTTTTGAATCACCCTCAACATTTGTTGGATGATGATGTGTGGTAGGGAGACTTTTATGTTTTTCTCTATGCAATACAGCACAAGGAGTTGGGCCCTTGACATAGTGCCCCAAGTGCCCCTTTCTGGCAAGATGTTGCCGTATACAATCTTTTCGAGGCCGACAAGAGATGGCTTAAGATGATTGTTTGGGAGGTTGGTGTATGTTGATTGAGTGTATGGCTCTTTGGCGAGGGAATTGAACAGTTGTGCATTAGATTCTGCGATCGCTGCAACTGTCTGGGGGTCATGTGGATCAATAATCAGTTCCTCAATCGGAATCTCCAAAAGGCGAGCAATAATCTCGATATTGATAGGAATTGTCGTTCTCATGATTGTTGTCTCTAAGTGAGGGCTGATCGCATCTCCGTGAAGTCCCACGTAATTCATGGCTTCATAGAAGGATTTAACCAAGTTATAAGAGACTTGACCCTCGGCTTTGGTTATATTTAACCAATCCAGTGTTACGAGTTTGTCATGAAGGATTGGACGGAGGCGGAGATCGCTATTGTCGATGCTCCTCATGGTCACAACCTCTCGTTTGGACAATTCCGTTAGTCTAGTGGGAATTGGTTCCCTGCTAGTAGAAGTTGTTCCCTCCCTTGAGGTCATTCTTTTGCTGAAAGGAAAAATAAATTTGTGTGAAAGACACAAAATATATTCCTAATATTTTTAAGAGTTATGCCTTGTCTACTAGACATTATTTTTGAGTTTTCTGTTGATGTTTATGCCATCATGAAATTTTCTTCATTAGTGATTAGATGTATATATATCGTATTTACATGTATAGACATATCGACTCATAACTATATATAGTTTCCAAAAATCAACTATTTGAAATATGTATATATGTCGTATTCACATATGAATGTATAGACATATTTAATCATAATTATATATATAGTTTTCATAAAGCAACTATATATATATATATTAGTTAAATGCTAGGAATTTTTAGATCTTCTTTTCCACTTTCCATCGCATTTTGGATTACTTAAATCGGAGTTAAAACAAAAAAGTTATGGTCATTAGAACTTTACTTACCTTTTGTTTACAAAACTGTGTAGCATTTAAGGAATCAATTAGTAAACTTCGAATGACCATAACTTTTTCGTTTCAACTCTAATTTTTCTGATTTAAAATCCATTGAAAAGAGGACAAAAAGACTTGAAGACCCAGGTGCTTCAAATTACTTTTCGGTAACCGGTGACGGTCCCTTTCTTATTATACATCTAAAGTATTAATAAAAAAAGACCTGTCAGAATTGATCGGAAAGGTAGTTAAATGCAATGAATTTGTAGATCTTCTTTTCCACTTTCCATCGCATTTTGGATTACTTAAATCGGAGTTAAAACAAAAAAGTTATGGTCATTAGAAGTTTACTTACATTTTGTTTACCAAATTGTGTAGCATTTAAGGAATCGATAAGTAAACTACGAATGACCATAACTTTTTCGTTTCAACTCTAATTTTTCTGATTTAAAATGCATTGAAAAGAGGACAAAAAGACTTGAAAACCCAACTGCTTCAAATTACTTTTCGGTAACCGGTAACCGGTCCCTTTGATATTATACATCCAATGTATTAATAAACAGGGAACTGTCAGAATTGATCGGAAAGGTAGTTAAATCCCATGAATTTGTTGATCTTCTTTTCCACTTTCCATCGCATTTTGGATTACTTAAATCAGAGTTAAAACGACGAAGTTATGGTTATTTGAACTTTACTTACCTTTTCTTTACCAAATTGTGTATCATTGAAGCAATCGATAAGTAAACTTCAAATGACCATAACTTTTTCGTTTCAACTCTAATTTTTCTGATTTAAAATGCATTGAAAAGTGGAATAAAAGACTTGAAAACCCAGGTGCTTCAAATTACTTTTCCGTAACCGGTGACGGTCCCTTTGTTATTATACATCTAAAGTATTAATAAAAAAAGACCTGTTAGAATTGAATGGAAAGGTAGTTAAATGCAATGAATTTGTAGATCTTCTTTTCCACTTTCCATCGCATTTTGGATTACTTAAATCGGAGTTAAAACAAAAAAGTTATGGTCATTAGAACTTTACTTACCTTTTGTTTACCAGATTGTGTGGCATTTAAGGAATCGATAAGTAAACTTCGAATTACCATAACTTTTTCGTTTCAATTCTAATTTTTCTGATTTAAAATGAATTGAAAAGAGGACAAAAAGACTTGAAAACCCAGGTGCTTTAAATTACTTTTCGGTAACCGGAGACCGATCCCTTTGCCATTAAACGTCCAAGGTATTAATAAACAAGGGCTCTCACCATTTATCGGAAAGGAAGTTAAATGCCATAAATTTGTAGATCTTCTTTTCCACTTTCCATCGCATTTTGGATTACTTAAATCTGAGTTAAAACAAAAAAAATATGGTCATTTGAACTTTACTTACCTTTTGTTTACCAAATTGTGTATCATTTAAGCAATGGATAAGTAAACTTCGAACGATCATAACTTTTTTCTTTAAACTCTAATTTTTTTGATTTAAAGTGCATTGAAAAGAGGAATAAAAGACTTAAAAACCACGGAGCTTCAAATTACTTTTTGGTAACCGGTGTCCGGTCCCTTTGCCATTAAACATCCAAAGTATTAATAAATAGGAACCTGTCAGCATTGATCGGAAAGGTAGTTAAATCCCATGAATTTGTAGATCTTCTTTTCCACTTTCCTTCAATATTTAGATTACTTAAATCGAAGTGAAATCGAAAAAGTTATGGTTATTTGAACTTTACTTACCTTTCGTTTATCAAATTGTGTACCATTTAAGGAATCGATAAGTAAACTTCGAATGACCATAACTTTTTCGTTTCAACTCTAATTTTTCTCATTTACAATGCATTGAAAATATGACAAAAAGACTTGAAAACCTAGGTGCTTCAAATTAATTTTCGATAACCGGTGATCGATCCCTTTACCATTAAACGTCCAAGGTATTAATAAACATTGACCTGTCACCATTGATCAGAAAGGTAGTTAAATGCCATGAATTTTTAGATCTTCTTTTCTACTTTCCATCGCATTTTGGATTACTTTAATTGGAGTTAAAACAAAAAAGTTATGGTCATTAGAACTTTACTCACCTTTTGTTTACCAAATTGTGTATAATTTAAGCAATCGATAAGTAAACTTCGAATGACCATAACTTTTTTGTTTCAACTCTAATTTTTCTGATTTAAAATGCATTGAACAGAGAAAGAAAAGACTAAAAAACCCAGGTGCTTCAAATTACTTTTCGGTAACCGGTGACCGGTCCGTTTGCAATTAAACGTCCAAAGTATTAAAAATAGGGACCTGTCACCATTGATCGGAAAGGTGGTTAAATGCAATGAATTTGTAGATCTTTTTTTCCATTTTCCATCGCATTTTGGATTACTTAAATCGGAGTTAAAACAAAAAAGTTATGGTCATTAGAACTTTACTTACCTTTTGTTTACCAAATTGTGTAGCATTTAAGGAATCGATAAGTAAACTTCGAATGACCATAACTTTTTCGTTTCAACTCTAATTTTTCTAATTTAAAATGCATTGAAAAGAGGAGAAAAAGACTTGAAAACCCAGGTGCTTCAAATTTATTTTCGATAACCGGTGACCGATCCCTTTACCATTAAACGTCCAAGTTATTAATAAACATTGACCTGTCACCATTGATCAGAAAGGTAGTTAAATGCCAGGAATTTTTAGATCTTCTTTTCCACTTTCCATCGCATTTCGGATTACTTAAATCGGAGTTAAAACAAAAAGTTATGGTCATTAGAACTTTACTAACCTTTTGTTTACAAAACTGTGTAGCATTTAAGGAATCAATTAGTAAACTTCGAATGACCATAACTTTTTCGTTTCAACTCTAATTTTTCTGATTTAAAATGCGTTGAAAAGAGGACAAAAAGACTTGAAGACCCAGGTGCTTCAAATTACTTTTCGGTAACCGGTGACGGTCCCTTTGTTATTATACATCTAAAGTATTAATAAAAAAAAGACCTGTCAGAATTGATCGGAAAGGTAGTTAAATGCAATGAATTTGTAGATCTTCTTTTCCACTTTCCATCGCATTTTGGATTACTTAAATCGGAGGTAAAACAGAAAAATTATGGTCATTAGAACTTTACTTACATTTTGTTTACCAAATTGTGTAGCATTTAAGGAATCGATAAGTAAACTTCGAATGACCATAACTTTTTCGTTTCAACTCTAATTTTTCTGATTTAAAATGCATTGAAAAGAGGACAAAAAGACTTGAAAACCCAACTGCTTCAAATTACTTTTCGGTAACCGGTAACCGGTCCCTTTGATATTATACATCCAATGTATTAATAAACAGGGACCTGTCAGAATTGATCGGAAAGGTAGTTAAATCCCATGAATTTGTTGATCTTATTTTCCACTTTCCATCGCATTTTGGATTACTTAAATCAGAGTTAAAACGACAAAGTTATGGTTATTTGAACTTTACTTACCTTTTGTTTACCAAATTGTGTATCATTGAAGCAATCGATAAGTAAACTTCGAATGACCATAACTTTTTTGTTTCAACTCTAATTTTTCTGATTTAAAATGCATTGAACAGAGAAAGAAAAGACTAAAAAACCCAGGTGCTTCAAATTACTTTTCGGTAACCGGTGACCGGTCCCTTTGCAATTAAACGTCCAAAGTATTAAAAATAGGGACCTGTCACCATTGATCGGAAAGGTGGTTAAATGCAATGAGTTTGTAGATCTTCTTTTCCATTTTCCATCGCATTTTGGATTACTTAAATCGGAGTTAAAACAAAAAAGTTATGGTCATTAGAACTTTACTTACCTTTTGTTTACCAAATTGTGTAGCATTTAAGGAATCGATAAGTAAACTTCGAATGACCATAACCTTTACGTTTCAATTCTAATTTTTCTGATTTAAAATGCATTGAAAAGAGGACAAAAAGACTTGAAAACCCAGGTGCTTCAAATTACTTTTCGGTAACCGGAGACCGATCCCTTTCCCATTAAACGTCCAAGGTATTAATAAACAAGGGCTCTCACCATTTATCGGAAAGGAAGTTAAATGCCATGAATTTGTAGATCTTCTTTTCCACTTTCCATCGCATTTTGGATTACTTAAATCTGAGTTATAACAAAAACATTATGGTCATTTGAACTTTACTTACCTTTTGTTTACCAAATTGTGTATCATTTACGCAATCGATAAGTAAACTTCGAACGATCATAACGTTTTTGTTTAAACCCTATTTTTTCTGATTTAAAGTGCATTGAAAAGAGGAATAAAAGACTTAAAAACCACGGAGCTTCAAATTACTTTTTGGTAACCGGTGTCCGGTCCCTTTGCCATTAAACATCCAAAGTATTAATAAAAAAGGAACCTGTCAGCATTGATCGGAAAGGTAGTTAAATCCCATGACTTTTTAGATCTTCTTTTCCACTTTCCTTCGATATTTGGATTACTTAAATCGAAGTGAAATCGAAAAAGTTATGGTTATTTGAACTTTACTTACCTTTTGTTTATCAAATTGTGTAGCATTTATGGAATCGATAAGTAAACTTCGAATGACCATAACTTTTTCTTTTCAACTCTAATTTTTCTAATTTACAATGCATTGAAAAGAGGACAAAAAGACTTGAAAACCCAGGTGCTTCAAATTAATTTTCGATAACCGGTGATCGATCCCTTTACCATTAAACGTCCAAGGTATTAATAAACATTGACCTGTCACCATTGATCAGAAAGGTAGTTAAATGCCATGAATTTTTAGATCTTCTTTTCTACTTTCCATCGCATTTTGGATTACTTAAATCGGAGTTAAAACAAAAATGTTATGGTCGTTAGAACTTTACTCACCTTTTGTTTACCCAATTGTGTATCATTTAAGCAATCGATAACTAAACTTCGAATGACCATAACTTTTTTGTTTCAACTCTAATTTTTCTGATTTAAAATGCATTGAATAGAGAAAGAAAAGACTTAAAAACCCAGGTGCTTCAAATTACTTTTCGGTAACCGGTGACCGGTCCCTTTGCAATTAAACGTCCAAAGTATTAAAAAATAGGGACCTATGACCATTGATCGGAAAGGTGGTTAAATGCAATGAGTTTGTAGATCTTCTTTTCCACTTTCCATCGCATTTTGGATTACTTAAATCGGAGTTAAAACGAAAAAGTTATGGTCATTAGAACTTTACTTACCTTTTGTTTACCAAATTGTGTAGCATTTAAGGAATCGATAAGTAAACTTCGAATGACCATAACTTTTTCGTTTCAACTCAAATTCTTCTAATTTACAATGCACTGAAAAGGGGACAAAAAGACTTGAAAACCCAGGTGCTTCAAATTAATTTTCGATAACCGTTGACCGATCCTTTTACCATTAAACATCCAAGGTATTGATAAACATTGATCTGTCACCATTGATCAGAAAGGTAGTTAAATGCCAGGAATTTTTAGATCTTCTTTTCCACTTTCCATCGCATTTTGGATTACTTAAATCGGAGTTAAAAAAAAAGTTATGGTCATTAGGGCTTTACTTACCTTTTGTTTACCAAATTGTGTAGCATTTAAGGAATCGATAAGTAAACTTCGAGTGACCATAACTTTTTCGTTTGAACTCTAATTTTTCTGATTTAAAATGCATTGAAAAGAGGACAAAAAGACTTGAAAACCCACGTGCTTCAAATTACTTTTCGGTAACAGGTGACCGGTCCCTTCGCCATTAAACGTCCAAAGTATTAATAAACAGGGACCAATCACCATTGATCGGAATGGTAGTTAAATCCCATGAATTTGTAGATCTACTTTTAAATTTTCCATCGCATTTTGGATTCCTTAAAATTGGAGTTACAATGAAAAAGTTATTGTCATTAGAACTTTACTTATTTTTTGTTTACCTAATTATGTATCATTTAAGCGATCGATAAGTAAACTTCAAATGACCAAAACTTTTTCGTTTCAACTCTAATTTTTCTGATTTAAAATGCATTGAATAGCGAAAGAAAAGCCTTAAAATTCCAAGTGAATCAAACTACTTTTCGGTAACCGGTAATCGTGTCTTTGCCATCAAACGTCCAAAGTATTAATAAACAAGGACCTCTCATCATTGATCGGAAAGCATGTTAAATACCATGAATTTGTAGATCTTCTTTTCCACTTTCCATCGCATTTTCGATTACTTAAATCGGAGTTAAAACGAAAAAGTTATGGTCATATGAACTTTACTTACCTTTTGTTTACAAAATTGTGTATCATTTAACCAATCGGTAAGTAAACTTCAAATGACCATAACTTTTTAGTTTCAACTCTAATTTTTCTGATTTAAAATGCATTGAAAAGAGGAATAAAAGACTTAAAAACCCAGGTGAATCAAATTACTTTTCGGTAACCGGTAACCGTGTCTTTGCCATCAAACGTCCATAGTATTAATAAACAAGGACCTCTCACCATTGATCGGAAAGGAAGTTAAATGCTATGAATTTGTAGATCTTCTTTTCCACTTTCCATCGCATTTCGATTACTTAAATCGGAGTTAAAACGGAAAAGTTATGGTCATTAGAACTTTACTTACCTTTTGTTTACAAAATTGTGTATCATTTAACCAATCGATAAGTAAACTTCAAATGACCATAACTTTTTCGTTTCAATTCTAATTTTTCTGATTTAAAATGCATTGAAAAGAGGACAAAAAGACTTGAAAACCCAGGTGCTTCAAATTGCTTTTCGGTAACCGTTAACCGATCCCTTTGATATTATACATCCAATGTATTAATAAACAGGGACCTGTCAGAATTGATCGGAAAGGTAGTTAAATCCCATGAATTTGTTGATCTTCTTTTCCTCTTTCCATCGCATTTTGGATTACTTAAATCAGAGTTAAAACGACAAAGTTATGGTTATTTGAACTTTACTTACCTTTTGTTTACCAAATTGTGTATCATTGAAGCAATCGATAAGTAAACTTCAAATGACCATAACTTTTTCCTTTCAACTCTAATTTTTCTGATTTAAAATGCATTGAACGGAGAAAGAAAAGACTTCAAAACCCAGGTGCTTCAAATTACTTTTCGGTAACCGGTGACCGGTCACTTTCAAATTAAACGTCCAAAGTATTAAAAAATAGGGACCTGTCACCATTGATCAGAAAGGTAGTTAAATGCCATGAATTTGTAGATCTTCTTTTCCACTTTTCATCGCATTTTGGATTACTTAAATTGGAGTTAAAACAAAAAAGTTATGGTCGTTAGAACTTTACTTGCCTTTTGTTTACCAAATTGTGTAGCATTTAAGGAATCGATAAGTAAACTTCGAATGACCATAACTTTTTCGTTTCAACTCTAATTTTTCTAATTTAAAATGCATTGAAAAGAGGACAAAACGACTTGAAAACCAAGGTGCTTCAAATTTATTTTCGATAACCGGTGACCGATCCCTTTACCATTAAACGTCCAAGGTATTAATAAACATTGACCTATCACCACTGATCAGAAAGGTAGTTAAATGCCAGGAATTTTTAGATCTTCTTTTGCACTTTCCATCGCATTTTGGATTACTTAAATCGGAGTTAAAACAAAAAAGTTATGGTCATTAGAACTTTACTTACCTTTTGTTTACAAAATTGTGTAGCATTTAAGGAATCCATAAGTAAACTTCGAATGACCATAACTTTTTCGTTTCAACTCTAATTTTTCTGATTTAAAATGCGTTGAAAAGAGGACAAAAAGACTTGAAAACCCAGGTGCTTCAAATTACTTTTCGATATCCGGAGACCTATCCCTTTGCCATTAAACGTCCAAGGTATTAATAAACAATGGCTCTCACTATTTATCGGAAAGGAAGTTAAATGCCATGAATTTGTAGATCTTCTTTTCCACTTTCCATCGCATTTTGGATTACTTAAATCTGAGTTATAACGAAAAAATTATGGTCATTCGAACTTTACTTACCTTTTGTTTACCAAATTGTGTATCATTTAAGCAATCGATAAGTAAACTTCGAACAATCATAACTTTTTTGTTTAAACTCTAATTTTTCTGATTTAAAGTGCATTGAAAAGAGGAATAAAAGACTTCAAAACCACGGAGCTTCAAATTACTTTTTGGTAACCGGTGTCCGGTCCCCTTGCCATTAAACATCCAAAGTATTAATAAAAAAGGAACCTGTCAGCATTGATCGGAAAGGTAGTTAAATCCCATGAATTTGTAGATCTTCTTTTCCACTTTCCTTCGATATTTGGATTACTTAAATCGAAGTGAAATCGAAAAAGTTATGGTTATTTGAACTTTACTTACCTTTTGTTTATCAAATTGTGTACCATTTAAGGAATCGATAAGTAAACTTCGAACGACCATAACTTTTTCGTTTCAACTCTAATTTTTCTAATTTACAATGCATTGAAAAGAGGACAAAAAGACTTGAAAACCAAGGTGCTTCAAATTAATTTTCGATAACCGGTGATCGATCCCTTTACCATTAAACGTCCAAGGTTTTAATAAACATTGACCTGTCACCATTGATCAGAAAGGTAGTTAAATGCCATGAATTTTTAGATCTTCTTTTCTACTTTCCATCGCATTTTGGACTACTTAAATCGGAGTTAAAACAAAAAAGTTATGGTCATTAGAACTTTACTTACCTTTTGTTTACCAAATTGTGTATCATTTAAGCAATCGGTAAGTAAACTTCGAATGACCATAACTTTTTTGTTTCAACTCTAATTTTTCTGATTTAAAATGCATTGAACAGAGAAAGAAAAGACTTAAAAACCCAGGTGCTTCAAATTACTTTTCGGTAACCGGTGACCGGTCCCTTTGCAATTAAACGTCCAAAGTATTAAAAAATAGGGACCTGTTGTCACACCCCCCTCGGACGCGCCTAAACCGGCGGTACATTCACGGACGGGGCGCGCATTTGGAACAATCATAATGGTAATAACAGAGTGCGCAGCGGAAATACGGTACACAGTACAAATCTGATTTCATTTAATTCAGAATACTTTTGTACATAAAATGGTCTAGGGAACATACTCCCAAAATCCCCAATGAATCATACAAAGGGTACAAAATGTGGGCCCCATAACTTGCACCCAGTTCACCCTAATTTCCTGTGAAAGATTTGATAATATTGGAGTGAGCTTAACGCGCTCAGTGGGTAAATAGTGCATGAGTATAACAATTAATAAAGCATACTTCAATATCAAATATCTTAAAATACACATGTGAGCATCATAATCAATCAATTGTATGTATGCATGACACCGTCGCGTATTAATGGTTTGATGAGCGTACATCGCCTGAATTCATGTACAGGAACGATGCTCTGAATTCACGTACTAATGTCCCTCCCCGGGTGTAGCCGGGTTCTCATGTACGTCCTTCTCCAGAGAAATATAATGAATAGTGAGCAATGCTTCTAACTATTCTATGAGTCATAAACCATATACGTCCCTAGGTGGTGATATGTATGATGCCAATGCATGAACTGGTCTTGTCTACTGGTCTGGTCTTTCTTGACATTTAGACTGACTTTGGCAGCGTCTGGTGATCCTTATCAGGGTCGGTATCACGACGTGCAAGATTAGGACATTCAGTATTACTGTATAAGCTGATAGCTTTCAATAAGACCAACTAGATCAGTCCCCAGTTGAGAGGTGAGACACAAGGTCTGCTTAAATACCAATCGCCTAGAGCAGCCCGCTGCCTCCCGTTCACTATTTAAAGTTACTGAGGACAAGACCGAGTCTAGTTGAGTCAGATTGACTACAATCCGGCATTATAACAGTGCAATACATGAATTCAAAATATACAGGCATATGTGCGGCAGTATAAACAGTATATGACATAATGCAGTGTAAATGAATAGTAGACATAATAATAATTGAATGTAAACTTTAATAAAAGTTATGAAACACGCAAACCTATGTTTCATTCCCACCTTCAGATCTGGTGCTTTTCTCCGGACAGAACTTCATTGCACCGCTTTCAGATCTGGCGCTTTCCTCCGGATAAAACTTTGTTGCACCGCACCGAGAGTCTCAAAAACTAAAAACTTAGAATGCGTGGAAAGGAGAAGAAAAATCACAAGAGAAGGTGATTTGGTGTGAGAAATGAGAAATGAGGAGGTTTCTTATATAGTTATTTTTGCGCCTGAACGTTCTGGCATGCGCCTGAATGTTCTGGCATGGCGCCTGAACGTTCTGGCATGGCGCCTGAATGTTCTGGCATGGCGCCTGAACGTTCTGGCATGGCGCCTGAACGTTCTGGCGTTGCCCAAATAGTAAAAATTTCAAATAGTAATTTTTTTTTATTTTTTTGTGAAATACAGGGTATTACACTCTACCCCCCTTAAAGGGATTTTGCCCTCGAAATCAAGTCAAGTAGTGATGGGGGTTGTCGGCTTGAGAAGTAGCCGCAGGCTGTGAATGAGGCCACTGCATGTGTGCAATACTCTATCCATTGATATTATTTTCAGACATCTGGTAGTTATTGAAGTGAAACAATGTATCAAGATAGGTGTAAACAATGTTTCATCCTGATATTGATAAGTGAAAATAATACAACGTATCACTTCATCAGTTGGTACTAGAAAACAATTGAGGGTATTTTTGTTTAATTGTTGATTCTAGTTCCCATGTTGCTTCCTCTACGCCGTGGTGATCCCAGAGCACTTTCACAAGTGGTATGCTACGGCGCCGTAGTTCTTGAGTTTTTCTATCTAAAATCTGGATTGCTTTCTCCTGGTACGTATTTCCTTCCTCAACCCGAACCTCGACTAAAGGGATGATATGCGAAGGATCAGGACGATACTTGCGAAGCATAGATACGTGAAAAACGTCATGAACCTTAGGCATGGATGATGGAAGGGACAGACGATAAGCAAGTTTGCCAATACGTTCAATGATCGAAAATGGACCGATATATCGCGGGGAGAGCTTGCCTTTGATCCCAAAATGTTGGACACCTCTTGTGGGCTGGACTTTCAGAAAAACAAAGTCCCCCTTATCAAATTCTAGAGGTTGTCGCCGCTTGTCAGCATAGCTCTTCTGTCGACTTTGTGCAACACGAAGCCGTTCCTTTACGAGTGTGATCTTTTCAGAAGTCTCTTGTACTACTTCAGGGCCTAACTGCGGTCGATCTGCCATATCTAACCAGCATATCGGAGATCTGCAAGGCCGACCATAGAGAGCCTCGTATGGTGCCATGCCGATACTAGTTTGGTAGCTGTTGTTGTATGCAAACTCAGCTAGATGCAAATACTTTGCCCATCCATCATGAAAGTCCAAAATGCAGCATCGTAACATGTCTTCTAAGATTTGGATAAGCCGCTCTGACTGCCCATCAGTCTGAGGGTGGAAGGCTGTGCTCATAGTGATCTTAGAACCCATTTTATTTTGGAAACTTTGCCAAAAGTTGGATGTGAATCGAGGGTCTCGATCAGAGACGATCGTGAGTGGTATGCCATGAAGGCGTACGATCTCTCTTTCATAGAGTTCGGCAAGTTTGGCGGGATTATCCGTGAACTTTAGTGGCAAGAAGTGTGCCGACTTTGTAAGTCGGTCAATGATAACCCAGATAACATCTTGTCATTTATTATTTCGAGGTAAGGCTGTAACAAAATCCATTACGATGTTCTCCCATTTCCATTCTCCAATAGGTAACGGCTGGAGAAGGCCAGAGGGAAGTCTTCGTTCGGCCTTAACTTGCTGGCAAACAAGACATCGAGCAACGAAGTCTGCAATTGCCGTCTTCATTCCAGAAAACCAGAATTGTCGCTTAACATCCTGGTACATCTTGTCACCCCCAGGATGCATAGCGTATCTCGAACAGTGCATCTCAGTAAGCACGTCTTTCCGAACCTCACGATCGTTCGGAAGACAAAGACGTTTTTTATAGAAAACGGCTCCGTCGTCAGAGACTGACCAATGAGGAAGGTCTTGCCCGCTGAGTAGAAGTTCTCGTTTCTCCATTAACATAGGGTCATTGGCCTGAGTAGCGGAAATCTTGCGAACGAGGTCAGAGGTAGCTGATAATTGAGAGAGTCGTGGTCTTGGTCCCTTTATGTTCAGTTGTAGGTTAAAGTTCTCCAACTCTGTAGCCAACTTTTCCATTTCGTAGTTAAGAGTGCAAGCAACATAAGATTTTCTACTCAGGGCATCAGCCACAACATTGGCCTTTCCGGGATGGTACTGGAGTTGAAAGTCATAATCTTTCAAGAATTCCAACCATCGTCTTTGGCGGAGGTTTAGGTCTCGCTGAGTGTATATGTACTTAAGACTCTTATGATCCGAGAAGACCTCAAACCGTTCACCGTATAGGTAATGACGCCATAACTTGAGTGCAAAGACGACAGCGGCAAGTTCTAAGTCATGCATTGGGTAATTACCCTCATGAATCTTCAGTTGTCTGGACGCATATGCAACCACTTGGCCTTCTTGCATTAGCACGGCACCTAAGCCTTGGAGAGAGGCGTCGGTGTATAATGAAAATCCAATTGCATTTCTTGGAGTGATAAGTACAGGTGCTGTCGTGAGGCGTTTCTTCAATTCCTGAAATGATGCTTCACAGGCGGAATTCCAGATAAATCGCACGTCTTTTCGAGTGAGCTTGGTCATAGGTTCAGCAATCTTTGAGAAATCCTTGATGAAGCGTCTGTAATAGCCAGCCAAACCAAGAAAACTCCTAATCTGAGTAACAGTGGTAGGCTGCTTCCAGTTTAAAACTGCTTCAACCTTAGCAGGATCGACCTCAATGCCATTGCCTGAAACCACATGGCCTAGGAATTGAACTCTCGTGGCCCAAAATTCGCATTTACTCAACTTTGCATACAATTGGTGGCTTCACAAGGTCTGGAGGACTATCTTCAAATGTAGTTTATGGTCTTCCTCGGTGGAGGAATATATCAAGATGTCATCCACAAAAACGACCACAAATTGATCTAAGTATAACCGGAATATGCGATTCATCAAATCGATGAATGCTGCAGGGGCGTTTGTTAGACCAAACGGCATAACTAAGAATTCGTAATGACCGTACCGAGTTCTGAACGCCGTCTTGGTGATGTCCGATTCTCGGATCCGGAGTTGGTGATAACCGGACCGTAAATCAATCTTAGAGAAGTATTTGGCATCTCTAAGTTGGTCGAACAAGTCATCGATCCTGGGTAACGGATATCTGTTCTTGATGGTGACGTTATTCAACTTGCGATAATCGATGCAAAGTCGTAACGAACCATCCTTTTTGCGAACAAACAGAACTGAAGCGCCCCAGGGTGAAGAACTCTTTCGGATGAAGCCATTACTCTCTAATTCCTGAAGTTGTTTGTCTAATTCGACCAGTTCAACATTTGACATTCTGTATGGTGGAATTGAGATAGGCCCTGTCCCAGGTATGAGGTTGATCTAAAAATCAAATTCCCTAACTGGAGGTAGACCAGGAAGGTCATTAAGAAAAATAGTTGGGAATTCAGATACGACTGGAGCATCGCGTACTTCGGGAGGGTACAGAGCTGGTGATTCATTGCCGTCACCAAGAGACAACGCTCAAAGTTGTGACCTGAGAAGTGCAACTGTTGATTTGTGTATCCATTGCCTTGTTCCCTGAATCTTGACAAACTCTCCTGTAGGCAAAGTTAACTGAACTTGCTTGTTCATACAGTCGATCTTTGCATTCAATGGTGCGAGCCAGTCCATGCCGAGGATGATGTCGAAGTCTTCAAAATCCATCACAAAAATATCGGCATATATTATCTGTTCGGACATTCGAAGCTCACATCGAGAACACTGCAAATTCACGTCAGTACCCGATCCGAACGGTGATGTGACATGGAGTGTAATGTTTGTGGGTTCAGGATGCAGGCCTAAATGTCGTACCAATGCTGATGATATAAAAGAATGTGTAGCACCTGAATCAAACAAAACATGCACCATTGTATTGAACAAAGGAAAGGTACCTTCGACGACATTATTATTTGGGAGGGGTTGGTGAGCGATGGCATATGCTCTGCCCTGATTCCATGGACCCTGGTTCTGCTGGGTCTGCCTGGGTTGGGCATGAACAGCAGGTGGTGCTTGTTGGACTGGAATAACCGGAATAGGTTGCTGAAGGTGCGGACAAAGATGTTTTACATGGCCTTTCTGGCCGCAGTTGTAACAAGTCGACCGGTGCTACTGATGGTTTTGCTGGCCATTCTGATTGTTGTGCTGGCCTTGTTGATTGTGGTGTCGGCCACCACCTCTGCCATTGCCGTTGCTACGGCCACCTCGTCCATAACGACCGCCACGGCCATGATTTCGGAAACCCTGGTGGTTAGAGTTAAAAGCTTCAGCCGCAGTTGTTGTGCCTTCATTCGTCGAAACCGGGGCTGGGAGGGCTGGGTTTTGATTGTAGTAGGGCTTCTTCCTGTTGCCCTGTTGTGAGCCGTGTGGGGAAAATGTTGCAGGCCGTTTGCCCTTATTCATTCGCTGTTCTTGTAAGAGCTTCTCTTGTTCAAAGTTCATGGCCTTGTCAACAACCTCCTTGTAAATCTTGATGTCCAAGATCGATAAGGCTTGCCGAATGTCATGGCGAAGGCCATTATAAAATTTCTCAAACTTATCTCGCTCCGTTGAGATGGTGGAGAGAGAGTAGACAGATAATTCTTTGAATTTTCCGGCATATTCTCTGACGGTCATGGTGCCCTGATATAACTTAGCAAATTCCTGGCGCTTCTGCTTTGTTACCGCACTGGGAAAATACTTATCAATAAACATTGACTCAAACTATTGCCAAGTCATATCTGCTATATTGACCCGTGGGTCTTCTTTCACTGTGAGCCACCATTTGTTTGCTCCACCAACAAGTTGGTAAGTTGCTAGTGGAATTTTGCGAGTCTCATCAACTCCCATTGCATCAAGAGCCTTCTTTGACTCATCTAGCCACTTTTGCACCTCATCAGGATCAATGGTGCCATCGAAAGTAAGAGGTTGTAGTCGCTTGTATTTAGTAATCTGATCGGTTTGAGCTTCCGACCCAAATTTTACAGGTGCGTGAGCCGTGGCAACCTGACTGGCTGCGGTCTCACGAACAGCAGTTTGAACAGTGACCTTCATCACCTCAATAAATCCAGCGAAGAAGGTTTCAATGCTGGAAGGCATGGCAAAAGGTGCGGGTGGTGGTGGTATTGCCTGCCCAGATGTAGTGGCAGTGGTTGGTGTGGCCTGTGCTGTTGTCGGAGGCGGCGGTTCCTGAATCTCAGGAGGTGCCTCCACTACTGGACGAACAGCACGTGGCCTTCCTCTCTTCCTGGTTTGCATTGTCTCACTGGCAAAGAGAAAAGGAAAACCAAGATTTAGGAACTGTAGCCAAGTATAATGTTAGAATATGCTCAGCAACAATTTCGAGAGTGCTGCAATATTAAAATCACCTATTTTTTCTAAGTATAGTGTAAGGTTTTTGTTGAGGAATCAAAGAATCTTATATAACTCGTATGTTTGGCCATGGTGTAAAAAAAACAAGGGTAGAACGTTTATATAATAAGTACAAATCTTTGCAAGTATTTAAAATGATTTGGCTGTGGTCTTTGTGAACATACATATATTTTATTGAAAAACCATACGAGTCATAAAAAGTCAAAGATGTGCCTCGGTAAATATCCTGATCTAACGTTCTATCGCAAGCTTATGCATTCAAACGCTTACTCTTAGTCTGTTCAATTATTATCCAAGTTCATGTGTCCCATACCACATGATTTTGGTAATAAGGGTGTAAACCAAGTTAAGTTGTATGAACACGGTCTCTAAAAACATTGGCTGAATAGAAGTTCACTAATAGTATCGTCCAAATTTACTCGTCCCATACCGTGTAAACTTAGTGATAATATTAGTAATCCAACTGTCTCCAAATGTTTCTTTTCACACAAGGTCATGGTTTTCTTACTTCCACATTTTATTTAGTATCATCCAATTTTGTTGTGTCCCATACCACTCCAAAGTTAGTGATACAAAAGAAAGAATGGTTGTAAGTCGGCCCACCAAAGATAGTCTTAAACAAAACATTTCATTCATATATAATAGAAAAATTTACATTGCCAGTAATCAATTTTGACGTTCTTGCCTACCACCATTTCTTCGAGATCTACTGTTATGTACAGAATGACTACTAACAGAAGGTTGAGAGTTTGCCCGCTCTGCGTTGGAGTTTTGCAAACGAGTTAATACATGATTGTGGCTCTCTTTCAGTGCAGCAATATTGGATGCCATTTCATCTAACCGTTCAAGTAGGTTAGTCGGTTGTCCCATTGGTGGTTGATGGGTTGGTTGTCTCGTAGGTGAAGAGTAGGCCATAGGCATTGGAGGAAAGTATTGGTTGTATGGGTGGTTCAGAGGTGGAACATAGTTGTATTGATTGTGCGGGGATCCCCTAACCGGAACCCCTTGGATAATTTGGTTTGTTTGAGATGAAAAAGTTGGAAACAATGGGCTCATTGGAATGTTTGGCCCTCCAAGATTTGGTGAGGCCCAGTACTGTTGTTGTTGGTTTACAGCAACTTGTGGAACTGGCTGATACTGTACCGCAGAAGGTGGAAATCTTTGGTACGAAGTGTTGCCTTGAGTTGGCACGTTCCAAGTTGGTGGATTTGCTTGTGTACCTTGTCTATCATGACTTTGTATTGGCGAATTTAGTGTGGCATATAATTCTTCGTCAGTAAGTGGTCGATCAGTTGGATCACTATTCAGGGCTGGGTCTGATGTAGGATTTGGATTTGAATCATTATTGGGGCCTTCTGTGACAGGCATCTTGCGTCGACATTTGCGAAGGCAACGCCCGTGCTTGTCTCTCATTCTTTCGACAGTTCTTATTGTCGTGCCGAATACCTCTTCGTCAGTTACCCCTCCACCTGTGCCATATGTCTTGAAGATAGAGGATGTTGTAACTGGTTCAGTGATCAGCTTTGACGTTCCATCGAAAGTGTCAACGTTGGCCTCGTGAAGTATCCTCATAATCAAGACTCCGTAGCCAAGGAATTCCTTCTTTAAAGGGTTTTGAATCACCCTCAACATTTGTTGGATGATGAGGTGTGGTAGGGAGACTTTTATGTTCTTCTCTATGCAATACAGCACAAGGAGTTGGGCCCTTGACATAGTGCCCTTAGTGCCCCTTTCTGGCAAG
>JAYMFD010003386.1:0-28241 GCA_035771175.1 Paratinospora sagittata | reverse complement strand
GACGGGTTGTATTACCTTGAGACACCAGTACATCCTATCAAGAGTAACACTTCATTTTTCTCCGAGCACAAGTTTTCCAATAAAGAAAAGTTACGGCTTCATCATCGCCGCCTTGGTCATCCTTCTTTTCGAACCCTTAAAATCATGTTTCCTTTTTTGTTTAAGTCTCTAGATGTTCAAGATTTTCATTATGAAGTATGTGAACTAGCAAAACACAAGCGTATATCTTTGTCACTTAGTAATGAAAGAAGTTCAGATCCTTTTGATCTCATTCATAGTGATATTTGGGGTCCCTTTCCAATACCTAATGTTTATGGAGCGCGATGGTTTGTGTCTTTCATTGATGATTATACTAGAGTCTCATGGATCTTCTTACTGAAACAAAAATCCAATGTGAGCTTTGTTCTTCCTACCTTCCATAACATGATACAGACCCAGTTTGATGCAAAAATCAAGAGATTTTCAGCGGACAATGCAAGAGACTATTTTAATCAAACATTGACCAATTACTTCCAAAACGAGGGGATCTTTCATGAATCCTCCTGTGTTCACACCCCACAACAAAATGGAGTTACTGAAAGAAAAAACGGTCACCTGCTTGATACAACCCGAGCCTTTTTATTTCAGAATAATATGCCTAAGTCCTATTAGGGGGAAGTTGTCCTTATTGCGACACACTTTATTTACCGCATACTATCCCAGACCCTTGATTTCAAAAGTCCTATGGAAAAACTCTGTCAATTTTACTCTAAGCTCAAAATCTCCAATAATCTTATACCTAAGGCATTTTGGTGTGTATCATTTGTCCATGTTCACCAACCCAACAAGGGAAAGTTGGACCCCAGAGCTCTCAAGTGTGTCTTTATAGGATATTCTTCCACTCAAAAGGGATATAAATGCTATCATCTGCCATTAAAGAAATTTTTTATCTCTGTCGATGTCACTTTCTGTGAACCTGAGCCCTATTTTTTCGCTCCTCTTCTTCAGGGGGAGAGTGTCATCATGGAAGACAAGGATCAGAACTCCCTTGATAACTCTTTTTATCCCTTTTAACCTCCAACAAACCAAAATTGAATCTCTTACACCCTCTGTACCCAATGATGAACCTAAGGATCAGATGATTGGACAAATGTACTCAAGGAAGAAAGCTACAGCTCCTGAACCGATGCAAGTTGAATCTAAACCAATCCTTGAAAATGAGGTAACAAATCCTGAACCCTCCTTACAAATTTTATTAGCTCCTGAAACTAACAATGATTTTTTAGCCTCTGAACCTGACAGTGATCTTCCCATTGCCATTAGAAAGCGAACAAGGGAATGTACTAAACATCCCTTGTATCCACTATCTCATGTTGTATCCTTTGAGAAGTTTTCACCAACCCATAAGAGTTTCCTTACTAACCTGAACAATATCCAGACTCCTACATCATTATCTGAAGCTTTGTCTAATGCAAATTGGAAACAAGCTATGAATGTGAAAATAGAAGCACTGGAGAAAAATACAATATGGGAGTTAGCTGATCTACTTGTCGGGAAGAAACTTGTGGGATGCAAATGGGTTTATGCAATTAAATACAGAACATATGGGTCACTGGAGAGATACAAGGCAAGATTGGTAGCGAAGTGGTACACTCAGACATACGGTGTGGATTATTTGGAGACATTTGCACCAGTTGCCAAAATGAATACTGTCTGATTACTAATCTCTTTGGCAGCCAACTACGACTGGGACTTGCAACAATTTGACGTGAAAAATGCATTTCTTCACAGAGATCTGGAAGAAGAAATCTATATGGAAGTCCCTCATGGATTTGAAAACATGCTAACCACTGGTAAAGTGTGCAAACTGAAAAAGGCCCTGTAATGAAAGTGGGGTACAAGCAAAGCCAAGGGGATCATACCTTATTCATTAAACACTCAGCTTCAGGGGGAGTCACTGCACTGTTGGTATATGTAGATGACATCATTATGACGGGAAACGATGAACTTGAGAAACAAAGCCTGAAACAGTGTTTTGCCAAAGAATTCGAGATTAAGGATTTTGGAAGATTAAAGTACTTTCTTAGAATTGAAGTGGCACACTCCAAACATGGGATCTTTATTTCTCAACAGAAGTACATTACAGATCTTCTTAAAGAGAAAGGGAAGTTAGCATGCAAACCAATAACCACACCTATTGATCCAAATCACAAACTTGGAGAAGCTAAAGAAGCACCTACTGTTAATAAGGAGATGTATCAAATACTAGTAGGGAGACTCATCTGTCTCTCTCACACAAGACCTAATATTGCATATGTAGTAAGTGTAATAAGTCAGCTCATGCACAACCCTAAAGATATTCATTTGCAAACAGCTAATCGCGTTTTACAGTATCTTAAAGGGACTCCATGACAGAGCATCTTATTTAAACGACACACATGAGTGGTTCTTGAAGCATATACTGATTCAGACTATGCTGGTTCAGTAGTTGACAGAAGATCAACTACTGGATATTGTACGTTTCTTGGAGGGAATTTGGTGACATGGCGAAGTAAAAAGCAGAATGTAGTGGCCAGATCTAGTGTTGAAGCTGAATTTTGAGCAATGGCTCAAGGGGTTTGTGAGCTATTATGGTTGCAGAGAATTTTGACAAATTTGAAGATACACTGGGATGGCCCTATGAGACTCTATTGTGACAATAAATTTGTAATTAGCATTGCCCATAACCCAATTCAACACGATCGAACCAAGCATATAGAGATTGATAGACACTTCATTAAAGAGAAGCTTGATAGTAGGTTGATCTGTACTCCATATGTGTCTACCAATAATCAGCTCGCCGATATGCTCACTAAAGGATTAAACCATATTACATTTCAAGCAAGTGTGTCCAAGCTGGGAATGGTAAATCTTTATTCACCAGCTTGAGGGGGAGTGTTGTGGAGAAGAGCAAAATCTGTGAGATTTATTTCTTTCAAGGAAAGATGATAATTTTAGTAGTAGTTTTATTTAGCAGTTACTAAAATTGTAATTATTGTTATATGTGTGCATAGCCTTGTATGTCTATATATTTGGTGTCTCTCCATTGAGACATTATCAAGAATAAGAAATACTATCTTCTCTTCTCCTATGGACGTAGGCCATAGAGTCGAACCACGTTATATTTTGGTGTTTTTGTTTTGTTTATTTTACAACAATTACTATGTATTGTTAATAAATTATTTTTCCTAATTGGTGCATTTATTGATATTTGTTGTAGGTGTCCAAACAATCTAGTCTTAATTGGTTTTATCTTCAATTGAAACTCTACCATTTTTTTAATAGGAAAATGTTAATCTAACTATAAATTTTGCAACTGCATGTGCAACTACACATGTATATCCATCGGATATTAATGTTTTAAGCATCTCAAAGTGTGTAATAAATAATCCAATGGATATGCATGTGTAGTTGTAATATTTTGCTGTTAAATTAACATTTTCCTTTTGAATATGTTCTCTTTTTATTTTATTTATTTTACAACAATTACTATGTATTGTTAATAAATTATTTTTCCTAATTGGTGCATTTATTGATATTTGTTGTAGGTGTCCAAACAATCTAGTCTTAATTGGTTTTATCTTCAATTGAAACTTACCCTTTTTTTAATAGGGAATGTTAATCTAACTGCAAATTTTGTAACTATATGTGTAACTACACATGCATATCTATCGGATATTAATGTTTTACGCTTCTCGAAGTGTGTAATAAATGATCCAATAGATATGCATGTGTAGTTGTAATATTTTGCAGTTAGATTAGCATTTTTCTTTTGAATATGTTCTCTTTTTGACTTTTCTTTTTTCTTAACCAAACTTCTTTTTTAACTTTTATCTTTTAGAGTTTATCCATGTTCAGTTTATCTCACAAGTAATCCAACAAAAAAATTTGGTTTTTTTTTTCTTTTTTTTGTTATAGTGTAGCTTTGTGTGTGTGTGTGTGTGTGTCTCAAATCATGGAACAATAGGACTACATTTTCTCTTAGATACACATCCCTTGAACCCCATTGAAGTCCTTGTTAGACTTCCTTTGGATGTTTAATTCCTCTGATCATAAAAAGAGTATTTTGCATTGGGCATTGGAAATTATGAAAATAATATTTAAAGTGTACATTTGTAGTGTACATTATTTTTATACATTATTAGATTATCTTAAATTATGTATCAATGCATTATTTAAGGCAATTTAAAAATGTGATGTGCACTTTAGATGTCAGTGTAACATCTTTTTTTTGGATTGAGGCTCAAATTATCGTCCTCCCATTTGAAAAATCAACTGATTTTTTTTATTTTATTTTTTAAATCTACTAAACATTTTTTTTTTATCTATTTTATCTGATCTCTCTCTCTCTCTCTCTCTCTCTCTCTTTTTAGTATTAGTTTCTTCAATATCATATGTAGTACTATATCATATGTAGTACTAGGGGTGAGCACCTCACTTGCACACCTGACCCAACTAAAAATGGTCTAGTCGGGTCGGGTTTTGTCTATGCAATCGGGTACATCGGGTCTAATAGTAAGGAACCCGATTATAGCAAGTCGGATGTCGGGTTCCAGGAAAAACCAACCTGTAGAACTTGACCCGACCCGCCCCTCGGGATTTGGATGTTCAACGACGCCCCATCCGCCCCCCCTCCCCCACAACACCCCCTGCGATTTTGATTTCTGTGCTTGTGAGAGTTCTATCCAAATTGTGTGGATTTTGGTGTGAGAAGAAATGGGTTGTTCTGGTGTTGATAATGCTACCGCTACTATTGCTTCTTTTTTCTTTTGTCTCTATTGGAAATAAACCCATTTCCAAGAAGGATGTGATTTCTTATACTGCGAAATCTGCTCTTTTCTTCAGCTACGCCACAGAGAATGATGATGATTCGAGGGCCTATTTTAGACTTTGGTATTTTTGTAGGGTTTATTTCATCTACAAGTTGGATGGGTTTTTTATTTTTTTGGGAATTTTGGTTTTCTTGATGATGTTAATTAGAGTGATGGAAATGAGCGATTTTCCATCTTTGTTTTAGATCTGGAGGAGTTTGTAAATTAATTTTGAAATCCCATGGTTTAATTTAATTATCTTGTTTTCTGATATTTTTTTATTCTTGAAATATTTTAGAAAAAAGTTAGATTTTTTGAGGTTTTTCTTATTCTTGTCCCAAAAGCTTCAAGGGTGTGGAGGAAGAGGTTCATGGGTCGCCGAGATTGGTGATTTTTAAGAGAATCGGTAGCTCGAACAAGCTTCCTGCGTTGTCCCAAATTAAATCGAGCTCAAGAACAAGTTAAAGTTTTTTTCATTTTTTAACCCGAGCAACCCGACCGACCGACCCGTGTACGAGTTGGTCGGGTGGCATTGGGTTAGGTTAGGTGAAGATGGGTCTCAAACCCAACACAGACCCGACCCGTGATCAGCGCCCTACTAGTACATTACCTTGCAGCTGAACTTCTAAATTCTAGCTTGGTCTTGGTGCTTTGCCCATCAATCCTAATTGGACCTTTTGTTCCAAGTTGGCCATGAGCCCAATGGAAGGTCGGATCCGGCCAGTACCTAATGTGCAAAAGATGCCCAATATACAAAGCTCAAAAAGCCCAACAATATGTCATTGTATCATTGCATGTTTGAACTGATTTGATTTGTGCCGTAGAGTTAAGCTAAATGGACAAATTATTCTATCACAAGGTCACAACCATCAATCGGTTTGGTGAGATGGTAGGAAGGCAATTATTATTATTATTATTATTATTATTTTTATATTTTTTCTAAAATCTTGGGTTTGAGTCTCAAGGTAAACTTTCATTTTTGTCAAACAAGTTGGGTGGTATGGCCTTTATCTGAGGTGAAGCTTTCGTGTTATGGCCACTTTTGAAGACATTTATATGCCATTGAGTGGGATTAGTCTCTTGGATGCACATAAATTAGCTCGAGGACACTACCTGAATTACCATAAAAAGATTAAAAAAAATATATAAATTATTCTATCACTACTTAAAATTATATTTTTAGAAATAATAAAATAAGGTTTAGGAAGATGTTTTTAAAAGAATGACCAAAAGAGTTTTACTACGCTAGGGAAAATAAAGCATACCATATTAATCTATATCTATATTATATATAATAGATATAAATGGGATTTTCTTTTTTTATAATGAAGCATTTGTGGTTCCAAAATTAACTTTTTGAATTTTATCTTTATCTCTTATTTTAAAAAAACTAACTCTAAGGTTAATATAATAATTTGACCAATGTCCATTTCTATATACTTTTACTACTTTTTTTAAATTATTTTTTGGGCTCACTTTGATGGAATTTCTCTATTTACTATTTTGGATTCTAACATTTTATCACTTTTCTTACCCTCTTGATATTTTTAAACAATAAATGTCATATTTATGGGTCTACTCTAAATCTTTTATAAAAAATAATAATATTACTTAATATCTACAACTTCAAAATTTATTTTTAAATAAAATATTAAAAATTAGTTAATAAATAATAAAAATAATGTGCATTGCACACACACACACATTAGTATACCATAGCCTTTTCCTCACTACATTAAATTGAATATATGAATCTACTTTTTACACTCTATTTTATCAAGGCTGAATCAAAAATTCAAAAACAGTTATGTTTTTTAAATAAATTAATTTTATATTTTATTGGTCTATGGGCACGTGCGTTGCACATGAATAAAAGGGGTTGATAGTTATCAAAAAAAAAGTTAAAAAGGTTAAAAATTACTAAAAAAAATAAAAGGAGGTTGTCTTATATTTTCTAACATCATAAAAAATAAAAAATAAATAAATAAGTAAAGGAAATTTGTTGTGTTATTGCACAGTAAGCATCAACTCTTTTCATGTGTGAATGTAACTAAGAAGTTAAAGAGAGATTGGAGCATTGTATTGGTTCAAGATAGTTTTATAAAGAAGTGGGTTGGGCAACATGACAACTTTTTAGGAAGCTGTAACACCCCAAATTCTCACCTTCCCCAAATCTCTTATTTATATATATGAATAATAGATTAGTATCATCATAGAACTCAAAGAATTTAGGGGTTACAACTTTTTCTCACTACACTAGAACATTCTAAATAAAGCCTATAAATGTTATTACGTCTACAAGTTATTTACATAGTCACTTTGTTAGTTCTTAGCTGTCATAGTTACTATTTACAAAATATTTTATTTTTATATTATTCTGCTTAAGAGCATATCTATCTCACTATTTCATATATATATATATATTAAATAGAAAACCATGACTTATATTTTTCTTTCTTACAGCCAAAAAGTCATGGTTTTTCTTATCAAACATCAAGCTTTCTTTTTTTTAAACAACTTTAATTCCTGCAGAACAACCTTGAGAAAGTCGGGTCGGCATTACCACCATCACTTTTTTTTAGCATCACCATTTTCTGTATTAATTTCCTGAAGATGGAAATAAAGGGATGAGCAGAAGCTCAATGGGTCCGCTAATGAGTCTCACTTCTTATATCAGTTATTAAAGTAAATATATTCAGCAAAGTAAGCACACAAGCAAAAAGATAGCACTACTAACATAAATAACAAAACTTCGAGAAATCAATAAGCAAGCAATAATATCACTATTTCTATTAATTTATTTAATTACAAGGAATGACTTTAATAATTGTCCACTTTTTTTTTATTGCTCCACGTGCACATGAGGTTGGGTAACGCCCAGCTTGTGTTGCTCGTTGCCTAGCCACATGTTGAGTATTACTCAGTGTGGTTGGGTGATTATCCCCCCCCCCCCCCCCCCCCCCCCGTACAATGGGTTTTATCCTAAGGTTGGTTGGTTTTCCACCTAACAACTTGCTAGGTCTTTGACCCAACCGTGTAACAATTCTTTTTTTTTTTTTAAGTTTTGCACCCATGGCTGGTTTTTCAGCTAGCATGCTGTTGGGCAATCATTTGCTCAGCATGATTGCATTGATGTGGTCAAATCAGCCATATTGCAAGGAATTGTCCCCAACCTCAAAATCGTCAACCGGCTCAAACCACCCCCCCCCCCCCCCCCCCGTACAATGGGTTTTATCCTAAGGTTGGTTGGTTTTCCACCTAACAACTTGCTAGGTCTTTGACCCAACCGTGTAACAATTCTTTTTTTTTTTAAGTTTTGCACCCATGGCTGGTTTTTCAGCTAGCATGCTGTTGGGCAATCATTTGCTCAGCATGATTGCATTGATGTGGTCAAATCAGCCATATTGCAAGGAATTGTCCCCAACCTCAAAATCGTCAACCGGCTCAAACCACGCAACCACCACCACCAAGCCTAACCAGCTGTTTCAACCAATGAATCAACAACCACAAGGACGTGTCTATGCAGCAACGGGACGCTAACAAGAGGATACACCGGTGGTAGAAGGTATCTACCCTTTTTTTAATTCTAAGGTTCGAGTATTGTTCGATACAGGATCTACTCACTCATTTATTACTCCAGCAGTAGTTCAACAACTTGGGTTGGCAGTAGAACCAATAGAAAACAAAAATAATGGTAACCACACCTGTAGGAACAGGGGTAGAACTTACACAAAAATGTTCCCATTGTGAGCTTAGATTCCAGGACGAACTTTTTCTCATTAATTTTTTGGTCTTCAGTATAGAAGAATATGACGTGATCTTAGGAATGAATTGGTCAAGTTCGGTTAATGCCAAGATCGATTGTCGCAAAAAATGAGTCTATGTAACCCTACCAAACCAAACCATTCTTAAAATTCAGGGTTCACAATTCAAATACCCCAGATCAATTGCAGCAGCTCTTAAAATGCATTTCAAGGGAGACAAAACTCTAGAAGAAACAAAGGTAGATGATACTAAACATCATTCTGGGGTAAGGATCAGTGAATTACCAGTGGTACGAGATTTTCCCACGATATTCCTTGATGATTTACCTAGGTTACTGATAAGTTGAGTTTTGGTTAGTGTTTTACATGTTAATTACATAGGTTTTTAGGTGCATTTAGTTAGTTTTTAGATATATTTGCATTAATTGTTCATATTTAGTGTTTTAGGTTCATTTAGATATTTTTACGAGTTTTATAAGTTGGTTTTAGTGGTTTTCATGAATTGCATGCATTAGATTAGTTTAGGTAAATAATCATAATTTTTAGGAATTTTTCCTTAAATCATTAGTTGCATTTTCATATTTATAATCTCACATTTTGCATGTTAATACATATTTGCATTTAGACTTTTAATACTTGATTAATTTAGATCACTTACTTGTGTTTTTATGTTTTGTTTTGTAGGAAAATAAAGAGCTTTAAGGGGATTAAATGAGGCATACAAGATGGAAAAAAAGTCCCAAGGCATTGCACAACAAGTCCCATGGAGAAAAAAAATGCAAAAACATGAAGAAAATGCACAAAATGAGGCATTTCACGTTCCATCGCAGCGTTAATACGAAAACTTTTGCGCAATGTTTGTAGTTTTGCCATATCTTAGGTTATACAACTCGGAATTGGATGCGGTTTTTTTCTACTTCTTCTAGACTTAAAGGGCTATAATATAAGAGGGTTTGGAGTCACAAGAAAAGAAAAGAAAAAAAGGACGGCTAGGGTTTGCAAAAGGGATGAGAGAAAGGGAAGCAAGAAAGAAGAGAAAGTTTGGAGGAGTTGTAGGTTTCATCTTTTAATTTCTATTTCTTAAGTTCTTGCAATGTTCCTTTCTTTGTTCTTCATCTTTTCTATCTTGTATCCATGGATTGGTTTATGAACTAAATAGATAATCTAGAGTTTTGATTTAGCTATGTTGGATCTTGTGATTGAATCATTATTTATGTGTTTTTGAGCAATTTTTTGGGTTTATTTATGATTCTCCAACTTAATGCTTTCAAATTGTTGATCACTCTTTGAATGAACTTAGATTTGATATCTATCACTTGGAAAAAGGGATAATGAATCGGAGCAAGATAATTATAACCTAGGGAATTTGTATCGGTGTTGGGAGACCTACAAAACCCTCTGAAATCCATTTAAAATGAATCATAGAACCTAAGGCATTCTCAATTTAAAGGTTTGTCACTCGGGAGACGAAATCGATAGATCGAGAATAGATATTCAAGCTATCACTTGGAAGAAGGATTTGAATGAAAAAGGATTCAGAATTTATAAATTCCAGAAATTAATTCATTAACACAATTATTAAAAATCATGAGAGACAACATAGTGAGATCTTAACTCTAGAAATATAAATCCATAACTTCTCTCAAATTTCATTTAATTTGCATTGTTTTCTTAGAGTTTGTTTAATTTGCATTTTATCCATTAATTCACTCCACTTTGATCACCTAAATAAAATCAAAAGCTGTCACATCCCGTAATTTTAATTAAATCCATACATTGAAGTAATACACGTATTTTATACGTATGCGCTAAATATACGCGTGTATGATTAAATAAAATTATGAAATGAAGATGATACATGTGAATTAAATTGATTAATTTATGGAATTGGTTAATAGATGAAGAAGTTGGTTTGTTAACTTGCATGAGGAGCATGAGATAAAATGGGAAGGTGGTTTATGAAATGGCATTAGGAGCATTGGATCAAATGAATAATAAAATAAAAACAAAAAAACGAATCTTCTTAGTTGCATCCAACGTGTGCAACAAACAAAAAACAAAAATAAAACAAAAAGAATAAACAAAAGAAAAAGAAGATGCTCTTATCTCATTTTGCCGACAAGAGAAACTATGAATGAAAAACAAATAATAAAAAAAAAAAAGAAGGAAAGAACGTGCAAAAGAAAGAGAAGGAGAAGAAGAAGTGCAGAGAGAAAGGAAACGGAAGGGAGGAAGAAAGAAGGGGAGAAGAGGGAGATCCGAACCAGTGGTAAGCCATTTTTGCTATTTTTCGTCGTAAAATTACTATCTAAGCTAGCTGTAACCTTTCTAGCGGAGTAATTTTTGTTATGGGAGCCGTTTTACGGCATTTCAAGAATTGGGGTTTTGACCCAATGTGAATGAAACTCCGCTAGAATGATAGAAAATGCTCCCTGGACTGTGAGAAACCCAAATATGTGGTTAGATTCAATTTTATGATTTTTGGAGCCGTTGGACAATTTTAATACAATTTACAACATTCGGATGAATAGTGAAATGAATAGTGAATAGTGAATAGTGAAATAAATAGTGAATAGTGAATAGTGAAATAAATAGTGAATAGTGAATAGTGAAATGAATAGTGAATAGTGAATAGTGAATAGTGAATAGTATGCGAACAGTGATGCGAACAGTATTTTGAAATCATAGATTCATAGAGAACAAAATTTCGGACGTTTCGATACTACAATCGTGATTTTTGGATAATTTGATATTTTAGTAGCTATCGATATGATAAATGATGATTCTCATAATAATCTATGATTAATTTCAGTGTTTAAATTGAGAGCTTAAGGGCATGGATAAACGCTCTTGAGGAAGCCCTATTGTTGCTCGATTTTAGCGGTTGACTTAGAAAACCCGTGTAACCACTGTGAGTATAGTTTTCTTGATTTGGTTCTTGTATGACATTGTACGCATATAAAAGGTTTGATTGTATCCATGTTATATTTATATATAATGCATTGAGTTTTATGGATCATGCAAACTGATTTTAGCATTGGAGTTTATACTGATGAGGCTTTGCGATTCCTCATTGTCATTTCGTTAGGTTTATCCTAACAAGGGTTGCGATCCTTGAAATGACTGTTAATTGGGTAATGAGATGTTGTGGCTACCTTGTAACGGCCATACAAGGGTTAGACCCGCTCTCGTGCCTTGCGGAGGAGGGAGATTGTGCATGGTGTTATTGAATTGGGTCATGAGAAGTTGTGTCTACCTTGTACGACCATACAAGGGATAGACCCGCTCTCTTGCCTTGCGGAGGAGGAAGATTGTGCATTATGTTATTGAAAATCATGAAATTTATGATATTGACATGTACAATATATTCACATCAGTATAAACTCCAATGCTAAAATCAGTTTGCATGATCCATAAAACTCAATGCATTATATATAAATATAACATGGATACAATCAAACCTTTTATATGCGTACAATGTCATACAAGAACCAAATCAAGAAAACTATACTCACAGTGGTTACACGGGTTTTCTAAGTCAACCGCTAAAATCGAGCAACAATAGGGCTTCCTCAAGAGCGTTTATCCATGCCCTTAAGCTCTCAATTTAAACACTGAAATTAATCATAGATTATTATGAGAATCATCATTTATCATATCGATAGCTACTAAAATATCAAATTATCCAAAAATCACGATTGTAGTATCGAAACGTCCGAAATTTTGTTCTCTATGAATCTATGATTTCAAAATACTGTTCGCATCACTGTTCGCATACTATTCACTATTCACTATTCACTATTCACTATTCATTTCACTATTCACTATTCACTATTTATTTCACTATTCACTATTCACTATTTATTTCACTATTCACTATTCACTATTCATTTCACTATTCATCCGAATGTTGTAAATTGTATTAAAATTGTCCAACGGCTCCAAAAATCATAAAATTGAATCTAACCACATATTTGGGTTTCTCACAGTCCAGGGAGCATTTTCTACCATTCTAGCGGAGTTTCATTCACATTGGGTCAAAACCCCAATTCTTGAAATGCCGTAAAACGCTCCCATAACAAAAATTACTCCGCTAGAAAGGTTACAGCTAGCTTAGATAGTAATTTTACGACGAAAAATAGCAAAAATGGCTTACCACTGGTTCGGATCTCCCTCTTCTCCCCTTCTTTCTTCCTCCCTTCCGTTTCCTTTCTCTCTGCACTTCTTCTTCTCCTTCTCTTTCTTTTGCACGTTCTTTCCTTCTTCTTCTTTTTTTATTATTTGTTTTTCATTCATAGTTTCTCTTGTCGGCAAAATGAGATAAGAGCATCTTCTTTTTCTTTTGTTTATTCTTTTTGTTTTATTTTTGTTTTTTGTTTGTTGCACACGTTGGATGCAACTAAGAAGATTCGTTTTTTGTTTTTATTTTATTATTCATTTGATCCAATGCTCCTAATGCCATTTCATAAACCACCTTCCCATTTTATCTCATGCTCCTCATGCAAGTTAACAAACCAACTTCTTCATCTATTAACCAATTCCATAAATTAATCAATTTAATTCACATGTATCATCTTCATTTCATAATTTTATTTAATCATACACGCGTATATTTAGCGCATACGTATAAAATATGTGTATTACTTCAATGTATGGATTTAATTAAAATTACGGGATGTTACAATCTCTCCAACTTAAAGAATTTCGTCCTCGAAATGTAACAGATAAGGAGAAATGTACCTCAAGTGGTAAAGAGATCAGGAAATGTCTCCCTCATCCAGTCCTCGCGTTCCCAAGTCTGCTCCTCATTATCATGAAATTGCCATTTGACTCTGACCAAAGGAATTACTTTATTTCGCAATTGTTGAACCTTCCTATCAAGAATCTGAATGGGCTTCTCTTCATATGTAGCATCTTCCCCAACTTGTAACTGTGTTACATCTAAAAGATGTGTCGAGGGTGGATACTTCGTCGGGTCTGAATGATATTTCCTCAACATAGAAATATGAAACACATCATGAACACCGACTAACTGAGGAGGCAAAGCAATCCGATATGCTAATGGACCAATCCTCTCTGTGATTTTAAACGGTCCAATAAAGCGAGGGGACAATTTTCCTTTCACCCCAAACCGCATCTGACCTTTCCGTGGCGAGACTTTAAGCAACACGAGGTCATCTACTGCAAACTCTAAAGGTCTGTGGCGGTTATCAAAATAACTTTTCTGTCGGTCTTGGGCAGCTTTTAGTCTCTGTCTAATCTGTTTAACCTGCTCAGTGTGATCAATAACAACTTTCGGTCCCAACAACTGTGATTCTCCAACCTCATACCAACAAGTCGGAGATCTGCACGGCCTACCATACAAAGCTTCATAAGGTGCCATGCCAATACTGGCCTGATAGCTGTTATTATAAGCAAACTCACACAATGGTAAACTTTCACTCCAAGTCCCACCAAACTCTAAAATACACGATCTAAGCATGTCTTCCAGCATCTGAATCACTCTCTCAGTCTGGCCATCAGTCTGAGGATGAAATGCTGTACTAAAACGGAGATGTGTACCAAATCGAGCCTGCATAGCCTGCCAAAAGCTCGATGTGAACCGCGGATCTCTATCCGACACAATAGAAACAGGTATACCATGCAACCTGACAATCTCCCGCACATACAATCTGCTCAGTCTATCAATCGAGTCTTTCGTGGTCATTGGAAGAAAGTGTGCAGATTTAGTCAATCTGTCAACTATTACCCAGATGGCGTCAAATCTACCCTGAGATCTGGGCAGTCCTGTGATAAAGTCCATCGTTATATGCTCCCATTTCCATTCGGGAATAGATAATGGTTGCATCTGACCTCCTGGTCTCTGATGTTCAGCTTTTACTTGCTGACACACCTCACAATTTCGCACATACTCAGCTATATCTTTCTTCATCCCATGCCACCATACTGTTCTCTTCATATCATGATACATTTTTGTAGACCCTGGGTGAATAGTATACTGAGATCTGTGTGCTTTTTCTAATAACTCAGCCCTCAATGCCCTATTCACAGGTACCCATAATCTCCCTTGATAACGCAGGACACCATCTGGACCTCTCTGCCAATCTGTCCTGTCAGCACTATCTACCCACGACTCATACATACTAAGATCAGGATCATGCTGCTGCATATCCTTAATCTTTTGAATAGACGAATCTGTCACCTGTATATGCATCTGAACACAAATGTCAACGTGTGGAGCCATGGAGAGAACACTCATCATAGTCGCTCTCTCTAAAAGTCGCCACTCCTGGGCCATCTGACACGCTACCACTTGGGTCTCAACCCGTTTTCGGCTCAATGCATCAGCTACGACGTTGGCCTTTCCAGGATGATATTCTAACGTGAAATCATAATCTTTTAGGAATTCCAACCACCTACGCTGTCTCATATTCAACTCTTTCTGGTCAAACAAATATTTTAGACTTTTGTGATCTGAGTATAGTGTGAACTTTTCCCCATAGAGGTAATGTCTCCACAATTTCAATGCAAATACCACAGCTGCTAGTTCTAAATCATGCACAGGGTAATTCTTCTCATGTATCTTCAGCTGTCTGGATGCATAAGCAATCACTCTACCCTCTTGCATCAATACACATCCCAAACCTAAATGTGATGCATCTGTGTAAATCACCAACTCCTTTCCAGGTTCTGGGAGTACTAAAACTGGGGCAGTAGTTAGTTTCTTCTTCAACTCAGTGAAAGCATCCTCACATGCAGAAGTCCACACAAATGGCACATTTTTCTGAGTCAGCCTTGTGAGTGGGGAAGCCAATCGGGAAAAGCCTTCCACAAATCTTCGGTAATAACCAGCGAGACCCAGAAAACTACGGATTTCAGTCACTGTGGTTGGTCTTGGCCAATTTATGATTGCCTCAACCTTAGCAGAATCAACAGAAATACCTTCTGCACTAACCACATGACCTAAAAATCTCACCTCATGTATCCAAAACTCGCATTTACTGAATTTAGCATACAACCGATGCTCTCTCAGTGTTTGCAAAGTGATGCGGAGGTGCTGCTCATGATCCTCCTGAGTCTTGGAATAAATGAGTATATCATCAATAAACACAATAATGAACTGATCCAGATATGGTCTGAATACCCTTTGCATCAAATCCATAAACATGGCTGGGGCATTGGTGAGTCCAAAGGGCATAACAAGAAACTCATAGTGACCATACCGTGTTCTAAACGCAGTCTTTGGTACATCCTCTTCCCGTATTCTTAGCTGATGGTATCCAGATCTTAAATCAATTTTAGAGAAAAATTTAGCACCATTCAACTGATCGAATAAATCATCGATACGGGGTAAAGGATACTTATTTTTCACTGTCGCCCTGTTCAGCTGTCTATAATCAATGCATAATCTTAAGCTGCCATCCTTTTTCTTCACAAACAGAACAGGCGCGCCCCATGGTGACATACTCGGGGTGATAAACCCTTTTGTCATCAACTCCTCTAATTGCACCTTGAGTTCCTGTAACTCCTTTGGCGCCATTCGATAGGGTGGGATTGAAATAGGCTTTGTAGCAGGTATTAGTTCAATCATAAAATCAATTTCCCGTACTGGTGGTAATCCTGGTAAATCCTCTGGAAAAACATCTGGGTACTCACATACTATAGGAATATCTGCTATCTGAACGCCTAAGTCCTTTTCATTTACTATCTTTATACTAGCCAACATCCCTATCTCTGCATTAGTGGCCATCCTGCCTCGAGTGGGAGAATTTAAAGAAGTCTTGCCACTATATATAAATGCGGTTTGTCCTGGTATTTGGAAGACTACTTTCTTATCAAAGCAGTCCACATGGGCATGATAGGCTGCCAACCAATCCATACCCAGTATCGCATCGAATTCCAGGAATTCTAAAACCCTAAGATTCACAATCATTTCATGATCTGCATATTTGACCACACACTTTTCACACAACATATTGGGGTAGATTCGGTCTCCTGCTGCAGTACTCAGAACCAACGGTGTACTAATCCTAACAGGAGTTAAATGCAACCTATCTACCATGTGGCCAGCAATAAATGACAAGGTGGATCCAGCATCAATTAACACATACATCATAGTGTCGCAAATAGAAATCATACCTTCCACCAAGTTCTTGTTCGCCGCTGGATCTGGCTCGGTAACAGCCCTGGCTTGCTCTCTGACAGGCGTGGGAATAGGAATAGTAGCAGATGGATTTGTTGAAGTCTGCGGGACTGACTGCAAAGGACAATGGTACGCTTTATGTCCCTTGTTCCCACATCGAAAGCATGTGAAAATAGGACGATATGCAGATGAAGCTGTCTGCGACGCAGTGCCTGGCATGGAACGCCAACCACTCTGACTGCCTGGTCCCCTATGCGGCCATGGTGCCCGAACCGACGATCCCTGTGTCGGTGGCCACGTAACAGACTGTGATATTCTGCCTGCCGGTGGTGGTGGTGGTAGCGTTGCTGCTGAAGGAGTAACTGGAGTTGGCCTCTCAACTATCTTTGCCTTTTTCTGTTCACCCCACCAGTTTCTGTCCCATCTCTGCTTTCTCGGACTCTGATAGGATACTTGCTGCTCTATACCTGCCTGTGATGTGGGCATTGCCCGTGGTGGCTTATTTTTCATCTCGACTGTCTCATAATCCAGTGCCTGTCGCACTGCCTGATCATAAGTCTGAACACCAGCAAGAGCTAAACCTTTCTGGATTGGATCATTAAATCCTTCCCTGAGCCTCTTCATTCGCATCAGATCTGTTTGTACCATCTCAGGGGCAAACAAGGCTAGCCTATTGAACTCAAATTCATATTCTCTCACAGACATGTTCCCTTGTTGTAATTCTATAAATTGCTTATGTCGTTTATCAACCTCAGACGGGGGATAGTACGTCTTATAGAATACTTCTTTGAATTTATCCCAAGTATCTATGGGTCCTTGAGCTCGGCTTATTGTCTGCCACCATCTCTCAACCTTACTCGAGAATTTAAATCGAGCAAGTCTAATCTTGTCCTTATCCTGTACATGCATATCCTCAAATATAGCTTCTATCCGTATAAGCCAATCCTCCGCAACTTCTAACTCTAGACTGCCATCAAATAGAGGTGGTTCTCGTCTCTTAAATGCTTTCATCACCTCTTCATATCTGCGAGTCTCTTCTATATCAGCATGTGGCTCCACTGTTTCCTGCGCTGGCACAGGTCGCTGGGCAGACGCACCCGCACTACTGGCGCCCACCTCGGGTACTACAGGTGCTGGCGGCCCCTGTACAGTATCCTGCAGACGTGTGATCATACGCATCATCTCAGCATTTTGTCTCTGCTGAGCTATCATCATTTCTTCCAGTTTCTTTAACCTTTCTTCTTGTGGGTCCATGATTGTCTGCTCCTTCCCTTTCAATCTGCCATTCACAGAGATAAAGAAGCATATAAGTCGGACAATCCGATTACTCAATCTTTATAGATAAGTAATTTACCCGTAATATCATAAAACTTTTAATCTTTTAGGCTTTTAATCCTAAACGTGGCTCTGATACCAATATTGTCACGACGCCCCTGACGTAGGCTGACGTCATGACCGGCACAGCGTACTATACACTGTACAAACCCATATACAGTATATAATACACTGTCAGCCTTCACGTACTCTCACAAACCTTCCCAAAATGTACAATAATTTTTTTTTTTTTTTCTATTACCACAAATCAAATCCCATAACCATTCCATTCATTCACACATCAAATTATCATTTCCTCATCCAATATAAATATATGCCCACACATCCCATCTAGATGATAATACATATATCTATAATGTGTGATAATTATACATATCAAATAACAAAAGCTCTTTCCTCCAAGCAGACATGCACATACCAGACTCACTCACGGAGTTTTCCTTTTCCCTTTGAATTAATACCTGAAATGTTGGAGGAAATGAGGTGAGCAATCAACAGCTCAGTGAATATAGTTCTTGAGATAGCAATTATATACATTTATAGAAATATGACATTTAAAATCATTTCAAACACTTATTCAACACATGCATCATTCAATGAATATATTGTACATGTCAATATCATAAATTTCATGATTTTCAATAACATAATGCACAATCTTCCTCCTCCGCAAGGCAAGAGAGCGGGTCTATCCCTTGTATGGTCGTACAAGGTAGACACAACTTCTCATGACCCAATTCAATAACACCATGCACAATCTCCCTCCTCCGCAAGGCACGAGAGCGGGTCTAACCCTTGTATGGCCGTTACAAGGTAGCCACAACATCTCATTACCCAATTAACAGTCATTTCAAGGATCGCAACCCTTGTTAGGATAAACCTAACGAAATGACAATGAGGAATCGCAAAGCCTCATCAGTATAAACTCCAATGCTAAAATCAGTTTGCATGATCCATAAAACTCAATGCATTATATATAAATATAACATGGATACAATCAAACCTTTTATATGCGTACAAGAACTATATTCACTGAGCTGTTGATTGCTCACCTCATTTCCTCCAACATTTCAGGTATTAATTCAAAGGGAAAAGGAAAACTCCGTGAGTGAGTCTGGTATGTGCATGTCTGCTTGGAGGAAAGAGCTTTTGTTATTTGATATGTATAATTATCACACATTATAGATATATGTATTATCATCTAGATGGGATGTGTGGGCATATATTTATATTGGATGAGGAAATGATAATTTGATGTGTGAATGAATGGAATGGTTATGGGATTTGATTTGTGGTAATAGAAAAAAAAAAAAAATTATTGTACATTTTGGGAAGGTTTGTGAGAGTACGTGAAGGCTGACAGTGTATTATATACTGTATATGGGTTTGTACAGTGTATAGTACGCTGTGCCGGTCATGACGTCAGCCTACGTCAGGGGCGTCATGACAAAAGCATTATAGAATTGGGCATTTTTTTAATAGTAAAATTACCTTCCCAGTAGATACGATAACCCACTCATCATGGGTATTATAGCTTGATATTCGAACACTTGCAAATTTAAATATACACCATCAGGGTTCATAATTCAGATACCCCATCAATTGTAGCAGCTCTTAAAATGCATTTCAAGGGAGACACAACTCTAGAAGAAACAAAGGTAGATAATACTGAACATCATTCTGGGGTAAGGATCAGTGAATTACCAGTCGTACGAGATTTCTCCACGATATTCCTTAATGATTTACCTAGGTTACCACCGGTTAGAGAATTTGATTTTGAAATCAAATTACTGCTCGAAACCACTCCAATATATATTCCACCTTATTCTGCCAATTTTGAAAAATCTTGGATGAACCTGTGATAATACCCAGCTAGACCGAGGAAGCTCTGGATCTCCGTGTTGTTAGAAGGTTGCTTCCAATTAGTGACAACTTCCACTTTAGAGGGTTCTACTGAAATGCCTTTTTCGGACACAACGTGGCCTAAGAATTTGACTTCAAAAACCCATAACTCACATTTACTGAACTTAGCATACAACTAACGAGCTTGTAGGGTTTCTAAAATTTTTCTTAGGTGTCTTACATGATCTTCTTTCGTCGATGAATATACCAAGATATCATCAATAAATACTACCACAAATTTGTCCAGGTATAGCCAAAATATTCAATGCATGAGATCCATGAAGGCGGTCGGGGCATTTGTCAAACCATACGACATTACTAGAAACTCGTAATGGTCATATCTTGTTCGAAAAGTAGTTTTACGGATGTGTTTTCTCTTTGATTCTCAGTTGATGATAGCCTGATCGTAGATCTATCTTAGAAAAATATCAAGCACCTCGTAATTGATCGAAAAAGTCATCAATGCGAGGCAAAGGATATTTGTTCTTAATCAAGGGACGCAAACCCCAATATCTTAAAAGATCCAAATATTTTAGACAAAAGATATCGACAAAGATCAAAGATATTTTACGACATAAAGGTCACTATCTCAAAAGATAAAGAACATTCTGTGAAGAAGACGTAAGTGTCAATATCTCAAAAGATCTAGGTATTTTAGGAAAAAGTCATCGATAAGATCAAAGATATTTTAGGACATAAAAGTTATTTTTGATAATGGCTAAGAACGAAATGGACAAAATGCAAAATTCTTACCCCCTATAAATAGGGATAAGGTTAAAGTAAAAAAAATCATAATCATCGTTTCAAACCTTTTTTAACTTTATTTTTCTTCTAAAAAGAAAACTATGAGGATATTATGTCGAGGAAGGAGTTATCGTGCAACATAAAAACAAAACTTCATAAATCTTGAGGTGGGAAGAAACTTGTGGTTTGCATTTCTTATATTTTTTTTATTGGTTTATTATATTCGGGCATTATTTTGGTTTCGTGCACATTGTTTTGTCACTAGTGATGTTTTAGGTACGCTGACCATTGCTAAATCGCTAATGGCAATGTGATGAGATGTTGGATGAGATTTCTCGAAGTTTTGTTATTTATGTTAACAGTGCTATCTTTTTGCTTGTGTGCTTATTTTGTTGGATTGCTTAGTTTTAACCTTAATATTGCTTGAATATATTTACTTTAATAACTGGTATAAGAAGTGGAACCCATTAGGGGATCCACTGAGCTTCTGCTCATCCCTTTATTACAGAAAATGGTGATGCCAAGAAAAAGTGATGGTGGTGATGCTGACCCGACTTTCTGAAGGTTGTTCTGAAAGAATTAAAGTAGTTTAAAAAAAAGAAAGTTTTATGTTTGTATAAGAAAAACCATGACTTTTTGGTTGTAAGAAAAATATATATATATATATATATATAAGTCATGGTTTTCTATTTAATATATATGAAATAGTTAGATAGATATGTTGTTAAGCAGAATAATATAAAAATAATATATTTTGAAAATACTGACTATGTCAGTTAAGAACTGGCAAAATGACTGTAAATTACTTGTAAATGTAATAACATTTACAGGCTTTATTTAGAATGTTCTGGTGTAGCGAAAAAAAGTTGTAACTCTTAATTTTCTGAGTTCTATGATGATACTAATGTGTTATTCATATATATATAAAAGAGATTTGGGGAAGGTGAGTGGCACCAAACGCCCCAGGACAAAGAATGAGAAATTAGCAACCTCAACAAGTGGTGAAGTCGAACTATCAAGGCCAACACGGTCAGTTTTCACAACAATAACATTTACAGGCTTTATTTAGAATGTTCTGGTGTGGTGAGAAAAAGTTGTAACTCTTAAATTTTCTGAGTTCTATGATGATACTAATGTGTTATTCATATATATATATATAAGAGATTTGGGGAAGGTGAGTGGCACCAAACGCCTTAGGACAAAGAATGAGAAATTAGCAACCTCAACAAGTGGTGAGGCCGAACTATCAAGGCCAACACGGTCAGTTTTCACAACAAGGAAACATAAAGAAGCATGGACAATTTTGGAATAATTAGTGGCAGCTTATGAATCAAGGTCTGCAACCTGATACGAGGAAATGTTTTAAATGTGGTCAAACCGGCCATATTGCAAGGAATTGTCCCCAACCTCAAAATCGTCAACTGGCTCAAGCCACGCAACCACCACCACCAAGGTAGCCTAACCAGTCGCCTCAACCGATGAATCAACGACCACAAGGACGTGTCTTTGCAGCAACGGGACGCGAACAAGAGGATACAATGGTGGTCAAAGGTATCTTTTCCTTATTTAATTATAAGGTTCGAGTATTGTTCAATACAGGATCTACTCACTCATTTATTACTCCAGCAATAGTTCAACAACTACCATAAATGTATCCTTTAGGGTATCTACAAGCTCATCAGTTGTATGGTGCTCTGATACCATAAATGTAATACCCCAAATTCTCACCTTCCCCAAATCTCTTATATATATATATGAATAAGATATTAGTATCATCATAAAACTCAGAGAATTTAGGGGTTACAACTTTTTGTCACTACACCAGAACATTCAAAATAAAATCCATAAATGTTATTAGATCTACAAGTAATTTAAATAGTCACTTTGCCAGTTCTTAGCTGTCATAGTTACTATTTACATAATATTGTATTTTTATATTATTCTGCTTAACAACATATCTATCTAACTATTTCATATATATATTAAATAGAAAACCATGACTTATATTTTTCTTTCTTACGCCAAAAAGTCATGGTTTTTCTTATACAAACATTAAGTTTTTTTTTGCATCATCATTTTCTATATTAATTTCCTGAAAATGGAAATAAAGGGATGAGCAGAAGCTCGGTGGATTCCCTAATGGGTTTCACTTCTTATACTAGTTATTAAAGTAAATATATTCAAGCAATATTCAGGTTAAAACTAAGTAATCCAGCAAAGTAAGCATACAAGCAAAAAGATAGCACTGCTAAAATAAATAACAAAACTTCGAGAAATTCTGTTGATTTGATGTTCAGGAATTTGGCCATTTTTGTATTGGCTTTATATATATATATATATATATAGATATTTTAATATTTTACCACATATCTATTTACCTTAATATGTACATTATCAAATATACGTTGATAATTTGAAAATAGTTAGTAAGATTTCTAATCAAAAGTTGTGATGGTTGATTAGTAAAGGAGAGCTGCTTAATTTCGAATTTTTGACAAATATAGGCATGATTTTTATTATATTTAAAAATAGGCACAAAAAAATTATATATCTATATTTAGGTAAGTTTTGGACAACTTGGCGCCACAACGTTTTTTTTAAATAAGGTGGTGTTTGGTAACTATATTTCCATCCTCTAAAAAAAGTAGAGGGTTATAAAAAAAATCAATTTTTAGATAATTTTTTAATTTTTTTAACCTCTACTACAATTAGAGATTTGTTTTGAAGTAGAAGTAGATGTTAAGTAGAGTTACCAAATGCTACCTAATTGAATGAATGTCACCTCTTAAAAGCAAAGGTTAAGTAGAGTTACTACCAAATGTTACCTAATTGAATGAATGTCGCTTCTTGAAAGTAGAGGTTAAGTAGAGTTACCAAACGCTAGCTAATTGAATGAATGTTGCCTCTTCGACATTCATCATTTTTTTTTTAAATATGGTGCATGATGCCCATTCAGGGGGGGTACACAGAAGCAAGTACATGGCGCCTCTTCGAAAGGCACCATACACTTGAAAATTAAAAAAAAAGGAATTATTACTAGATGGCGCCCATTGGAGGGGCACCATTTACTAGTAAAAAATAAAAAATAAAAAATGGCATTTCAGTAAATAAACCCATTGCTGGAAAAAAAAAGCAACCCCCTTCTCTCTCTCTCCAACAAACCCCGTCCCCCAAGTGACTCTCTCTTCGACGAACCTCCTCCCCCGGTGACTCTCCCTCCGACATCCTCTCTCTCTCCAGCGTCTTTTCATCTCTCTTCGGCGTTCAACATCTCCGGTTTGATTTTATACAAATCATTTTTTAGGGTTATGTTGATTTTTCTAGATCCTTATTTAATTTATGTTGATATTGTTTTTGTTATTATTGTTTTTGTTGCTGTTGTTTTTGTTATTGTTGTTTTTGACTAATTTTTTTAGGTTTTCATTGATTTTAAAGATCTTGATTTAATCTTTGTTGTTGTTGTGTTTAGTTTTGATAATGGAGCTACATTTTTTTTACTTAAAAGTAGAATACCAATATCTTAGTGGCCGTTTTTTTAGGTTTTCATTAATTGTAAATATCTTTATTTAATATTTGTGGTTGTTGTATTTGATGGTGGTAGTTGAGCTACATGTTGTGATTAACAATATGTGTTTGAACTACAAATTTTGCACCAGAGATTTCTCACTTATTGAGATCATCATAATTATTAAAACCCTATTCCAATTTTTTAATCGTTCCAAGATTGAAATTTAGAAAACATTTTTGTTAATTTGTTATGTCTCAATTGTTTTAATTGGTTCTATCTTAGGAGGTATTTGGTAACTCTATTTGCAACTTCTAAAAAAGTAGAAGTATAATTTTTTGATTGGTTCATTGTCTAGATAATTTTTTCAGCCTCTTATTTAAGTTGAGGTACAACACCTCTACAAGACTAAGCAAAAAACTTTGCTTATTTTAGTAAGGTTAAACCTCTACTACAATTAGAGGTTAGTTTTGACATAGGAGTAAAGTAGAGTCACCAAACACTACTTTAGTTGTAATTGCTAAATTCCATATTTTATGGATGTTTAGGGTATATTATGGATGACAAAATCTTCTCCACAAATGGAGAAATGGTACACGAACCTAACAATGTTGATTAAGTTGTGGCCCTTCTACTGGTATTATAGTGAAAATGAGAGAAAATATTAACGAATTGGAACATGTTATATGGGAGACATTGTCAATAGACCGTCGATCGAAACAGTTAAGTATGATGTATCACTACCTAATTTTCTTAGGAAGTGGAACGTATTTCTTCAAGCCCTTACCAATTTTCAATGATCAGGGAATACAATTCATGTGGCAAATGGTGTCTCAATTTCCACCTCCTAATATCATAGAGATGTACTTGATTGTTCAACATATTACCGTGAATGAAGGTCTTAGTGTACAACCAGCCTTGCAGCGTGATCACAATTAACCGACATATCACAACAAAGATGGTGCGATACATAATAGGGTACGAGATGGTGATGCAAGAGATAAAATGGTTGGTGGTGACACTATGCCAAATGTTTTCACTCAATCTCAACCATTTGGGCCTGCAAACGAGAATGATTTGCACGAACTCAACACAGATAATGAGAATGAAGAAGATGATACCTTTGTAGATGACCTAGTGCAGGAGGCACGTGATCCTTCTTATGAGCTGAAACCCAAGAACATGAGTGAAAACCATGTCAGGGTATAAGGTACCAACTCCGATATACTACAATATAGACTTCAATGCAGTTAATGTAACAACTAACAAGCATTTGTTGGGCAGTGGGGTTTGTCAAAACTACATTGGTGAATTGAATGAAGGACTGAGGTTTAACAGTAAAGATGGCTTACAAAATACAGTGAAACAATATTGTATTGAGCACCACCAAGAAGTTGTAGTGATTGACTCTGATAGGAAGTCTTGGGTTGTGAGTTACAAGGAAGCAAGCGATGGTCGCAAATGGATGTTACGTGCATGCAAACGCAAGTCGCATGGTCTTTTTGAGGTTATTAAGTACTATGCAACTCACTCGTGTTTATGAAGGATTATCACAAGATCATTCACAACTCGATTCTAACTTGACATGTGTAGACGTCTTCAATTTGGTTGGGAGCCAACCACTTCTGTAGCTACTTTGCACCAAACTATAAGAGATAAATTTGGATACGACGTTCACTATAAAAAGGTATGGCAGGCTAAGAGAAAAGCTTTTGTGAAGATTTTTGGTTATTGAAAAATATCATATCAGATGCTTCGTAAGTGGTAAGATGTGATTTTATAAACAAATCTGGGGACATAAGTAGAATTGGAGGATAGTCTACTGAAATAGGGATTAGTGCAGTTCAAGCAATTTTTTTGGGGCATTTGGACCTTGCATTGAAGGTTTCAAATATTGTAGACCCATTATTCAAATTGATGGCACCCATTTATATGGAAAGTATGAGGCAAAGCTCTTGATAGCAACATCAGTCGATTGTAACGGACATGTCTTCCCACTTGCATTTGCCATTGTAGCAAATGAATCAACAGATTCATGAGGTTGGTTTATAAAAAAATTGCACTCATGTGTAACTGATAGAACTGGGATTTGTGTGATATCTTACTGACATCATGGAATAAAATGTGTAATGAAGGAACCTTCTAATGGTTGGTGCTAGCCTTTTGGGCACCATAGGTATTGTTTGTGTCATGTAGCTAGGAATTTGAATACAAAGTTTAAGAACAAGGATTTAAAAGAATTAGTAATGCAAGCAGGCAAACAACACCAACCACGAAAGTTCAATGCATATTTAAATCATATTAAAACATTGAATCTTGAAGCTCATAGATGGCTTTCCAAGATTGATAAGAAGAAATTGACACAAGCATATGATGAGGGCTATCGATATGGTTAGATGACCACAAACCTCGTAGGTATAATATTTATACATTATTTTCACCTATTTGTTACTTACTGCAAGATGAGAAATTTAAAACTTTTTTCGTTTACTTCAATGCAGAATGTTTCAATGGTGTGCTTAAAAGTGCTAGAATGTTGCCAATATGTGCTCTAGTTCAAATGACTTTCTATCGGTGTATTGCATACTTTGAATCAAAGGGAAACGAGTATGAGGAAGCTTTGAAACAAGGCCAGATGTATACTATCTATGCAATGACATTGCTTAATCGATGGCATGAAAAGTCAATGGGTCATCATGTAACACTTATTGATAGGTGCAAGGAGAGTTTGAGGTGATGACTGGTCGTAGTGGGTTTTACATGAATAGAGGCAACCATAAGCAAGTTGTGAATCTATCTAATAAGACTTGTAGTTGTCAGAAATGGCGATATTTGACATTCCTTGCTCGCATGTCCTTGATGTGTGTCATTTGCTAGAATTAATCTTTGGAGTTATGTGGAGGAGTATTATCATTAGGATTGTTTTATAAGATGTTACTCCACCTCATTCAAAGTCATCCCACATGAAGACTACTGGCCATCGGTATCATATTTTTCAGTACTTCTACCACCTACTCTCATGAAACGTAAAAAAGGATAGTCAGTTTTAAAGATGCTTAGAAATGAGATGGATTGACACTAACCAAGTGAGAAGATTTTATGTGGACATTGTCATCAACATGAACATAACAAGAGAAAATGTCCAAGCTTGCAGAGACAAAAATCTTCCTCGAATCCATAATATGTGATAATTAGAATATGACATGTATTGTAAGATTGTAATCATGTGACTTTTTTATGGGTATGCATTGTAATGTTATAAACTTTCTCTTTTATGTATATATATTGTGAATTTCTAACAAATTCTTTGGCATTAGTATGTACTATATTCTATTTTATGGGCATGTACTATTCATTTTATAATTATATAGAGCAACTCCGGTTGTAATCAATTGTTAATTCATTGTATTTGCAACAAATATGGATCCTGATCCATTTGATTGTCATCCATCCGATCATTGGAGTTTCGACCCGTCGTACCATTCTATGAGTATGCATTATGAATTTTTGATTCGTAATATTAAATATCATGAGTATGGCTTTTTTTATTAGCATTGTGATTTTTTGATTAACATTGCGATTTTTTTTCTTTCTTTGCAGGTGATGTGGATCCCAGTCCATCCAATCTCGATCCATCCGATCCTTTTGTCCCATTCTCTCATATGTAATATAGATTTTCACTTGTAATATTTAATATGACTAAAGTACACTATACACACCTTGCATATCTGGATCCATTGGTTGCATATGTTTATTCATTAGTTTACTAATACTATCATTATTTTGTCTTTGCAGGTAGTATGAATCCGAGTCCATCTAATCCTTCTATCTATATATGTAGGATAGACATAAATCACATATTGTGTAGGAGGAGCAGGTATGTTTGTCCTGACAATATTTTTTTTATATGTTCAATAAATGTCGTACTAGTCATTTGTCTTAACTTCAATTGCATGTCCATTGTGATCTGAAACAGCATGGACATCATATGCGTGTTAGGCGTCGTGATGCATCCCTAC
>JAYMFD010004014.1:0-32774 GCA_035771175.1 Paratinospora sagittata | reverse complement strand
GAGGGGGTGCGCCCACACTTGGGTAGGGGGCACGCTGTGCAACCCAGGGTGTGACAAAAAGGCCTCATGTATACATAAGGCCTTTTTGTCAGGACTTCGTATACATAATATTGTCTCCACTGTAGCGCATTACAGTGTCCTTTGTCCCCCTGCACACCGCAGTGCACAGGGAGGGCCTCCCCCAGTTCGAACCCAGGACCTCCCCCTCAGGGAGTCCTCCGTCGCAACCGAGTGGCCACTGAACCAACCGCTCAGTGGTTACTAGGAATGCGAAATCTAACTCCTTAAGGGAGGTCTCGAGTTCGATTCCTAGGGAGGCCCTGCACTATTCATGAATAGTGGCAGACAAATAATCGTTTCGATGTAGACCAGCTGCGGTTTGGTTGCTACATGGCGATATGACAATATTATGTGGTACTATGGCTAGGCGTTCGCCCCGAGGGGGTGCGCCCACACCTGGTAGGGGGCACGCTGTGCAACCCAGGGTGTGACACATGGCCTAGGCCAAATTTGCACTCCAGCAAGCAAGATCGGCAAATTGAACCATCAATCATCCACATTTACCCATTATATCAACATATATGACATGCAACTTGAATGAAAAACCCTAAGTCCATAACCTAGGTCTAGGTCAAATACATGGCTAAACAATAATTACACTCCTAATTCAATGCACTATTCGGATGTAGCAAACTGCCAAACGAAATGTCCAATAACTAAATTAACCGTTCTGATTCAAAAACATCAAGAGACAAACATTCTGTCCAAAATTTAGCTAAATCCAACGGTAGATCAAAGAGATGTGGCACTTTGATTAAGACAGCTCTAATTGAACAGTTTCTCCTCTCCTGCTGGAAATACTTGAACTCAGACAATTATATCTCCCAAAATACTCCACCAGTCAATATCTTAACCGTCATAATGCAACACGTTCAGTTGTGAACCATCTACTGAAGTATCACATCCATCCAATAGATTTAGGAGATCCAGTAGTTTGATCTAAACTGTGCGAGAAATCCAGATTTTTTGACCAGCTGTGTTTGAGAGGTTATATCTCTCAGAAGAAAACTCCAATCAAGATCTCCACCGACCAAAATGAAGAACCATAAGAGACGAATTGGTTAAAAAAAATTTCAGCTTGATCCGACCACAAATCTAAGAGATGATCAAAACGTTGCTAAGACTCCCCTTCAAGCAACTTCCTCTCTCTTTCTCTTCTCTTCTTTTCTCTCAACCTTAATCTCTCAAAAACGTCCCCCAAGGAAGAAAATGAGAGATTGAGGCACATGTTACACCCACATGCACCCATTTTGCCAAGTGTTGATCATGCTCCAACACCATGCCAAGTGTTTGCTCAAGGGCTCATTTTTTAGCCACATGGCATTTACCCAATCACAACCTCACATGTGAGTTGTTAACCAATCCACTAATTCCAACAATTCCATCATTTTTTTCATTTATTTAATCAATACATGCCCATTTAAAATCATGTTCCAATTGGTCCTATTATACAATTAATAACACATACATTAATATTAATATGTCACTAGTAATATATTACTTTTAGTGATGTGTATTATTATCACTATCAATGTCATTAGCACATAAATGACAATATTAATAATGATAATTCTCTAAATTAGCATGCAAAGGCACTTGAACTAACACACATCAAGCATCAAATGCTTATACGTACATGTATACGGGTACTCTGCAGGTCATGATGACATCATCCTAAGGTACGGGCGTTACATACAAATTCACATAAAACATCACAAAATTTGCTTCCAAACCCTCGGCTGCTTTAGCAACAGTTGGGTTGGAGCATACACGCATGCAACCATCATTTTCCTACAATTTAACATTCCAATAACTCAAATTTCATCAAGGGTTCACTTAATTATAGAATCACATACCAAAACCCACGAATTTGGCACAATTCAGAATCACCCAATTCACCAAATCAAGCGTGCAAATCCTACCAAATTCATATATGTTATACAACTTGAAGAGAAGAACAAGAATATGGAATTTTTAGCCCAAAAACCATAATCCTTACCGTGGATTCAACAACCCTAGGCTTGTTCCCTCTTCTCTCTTCATTTCTCCTCTTTCTTCTGCTCAAAACCAGTTGAAATAGTTGAGAAATGACAAAGAAATCATCTTAAATGTAGCTAAACCGCCACACTGTCCACTTAAAAAAATATGTCAAAAGGCCTAGGAGCACGTTTCTCCTAATCAGGAGCGCCCTCTTCCTTGCCCAGAAAAATAGGTCCTTCTCTGGAATAGCAAGGAGCGCACTGCTTCCTCCTAAAAGCGTAATGCTCCATCCTAGGAGCGCACTTCTGTCCAAAATCCTGAAAATTTAATATTCTATTTTTCACCACTGCAGCGCGCTTCTCCCTTAGGGAGCGTGTTGCTACTCAAGTCCAAAATTTCACTCTCTATCTGCCACCACTAGAGCATGCTGCTCTTCTAGGGAGCGGGCTCCTTAATGTTCAGACCAAAATTTTCTTTAAGTGTCACACTTTTTATGCTAGACCTAGGGTCTCAGGGTTCCTACATCACTAAGATACACACATTCATCATATTTTAAGGTCATATACGTACGTATATGCATATAAATATGTTTGACAATATGTACAAGTCAAAGTATAAGTTTGACTTCAAATTATGGGGTGTTACACTAGGACGCCCCATTGAGTGACATGTTGCAATTTCCTCAAGGTGTTTCAAAAAATAAGGGGCACTACATTGGCGCCTGGATCCAGTGATAAATAAGCAAGGGTCTCTACACTACGGACGAGTGCAAGTAAAGAAGTTAGTCTAAAAAGAAACTAGTAATCTTAGGGTAGCAACTTGAAACATATGAACATTAAAAGGGAAAGGAACGTAAATTGTAGACACTATGATTAAAAGAAAAGTAAACATAATATGCTTACAAGAGACCAAATAGGTAGATGAAAAATCTAGCGAAATAGAGATGACATAGTTTAAATTAATTATATTACATTGAGAAACATAAAAATAGAAATGAAGTATGAATAATTATAGACACAAACTTTAAAGAATATGTAGTCAAAGTAACTAGGAAAGGTGATAGAATTATGTTAATAAAACTTATTATAAAAAACAACATAATCAATATAGTTAGTGCATATGCAACCCAAGTAGGATTATACCAACAAACTACGACACAATTTTGGGAAGACATGAATGAATTATTTCAAAAATTATCTTAGGGAGAAAAGATATATATATATATATATTTTGGAGGAGACTTTAATGGACATGTAGAAAAAAAAAGAGGGTTGGATATGAAATGGTGCATGGAAGATATGGATTTGGGGATATGAATGATATTTAGTTGAGCCTGCTAGATTTTGCAATAGCATATGACCTTATATTAGCAAACGCTTTAGAAAGAGAGAAGAAAATTCAATAACATTTAAAAGTAGTTCTAATAAAAACCAAATAGATTTCCTTCTTAATTAGAAAGGTTGACAAAGTACATGTAAAGACTGCAAAGTTATTTCAAAAGAAAGCTTAACTTCACATCATAGGATAATGGTAGTAGATAGATGTATAAAGAGGAAATCTAGGTCAAAATGAAAATTTATGAACACAATAGTTAAATGTAACTAAATAGATAAAAAATGTAGCCAAAGAGGTCCTAGGAAAATAAAAAGGTGTAGGTCCATTAGGGAAAAAAACTCAGTTATAGAATGAAGAAGTTCAAACTTCTATAAAACTTAAAAGGACAGACTACAAAATTTGGCAATAGGTTAAGGATGTAGAAAGCTTTCAAAATTATAGAAATGCAAAAAAAAGAAGCTAAAAAAGTGGTAGGTAATGTTAAACTTAAAGTGCGCGATAGTTTCTATACTAAGTTAGATACAAAAGAAGGTGAAAGGATTATATATGAACTATCAAAACTGAGGGAAAGAAAGACAAAAGATCTTGACTATATTAAATGTGTTAAAAGCGAAAATGCTAGTATCTTACTAATTAAAAGAAGAAAGGATAAAATTAAGAGTGATGGAAAACTTATTTTGAAAAATTATCAAATGAAAATCATTTAGCAAAGTTAAGTGTAAAAGGACTTGACAATATCAGGGACTAATGAAAATAAATTCTTCTATAGAATTACCATGAAAAAAAAATGTAAAGGTTTTGGTAGTAGATGTGATTCCTATGGAGATCTGGAAGAGCCTAGGGCAAATTAGAGGCTTGTGGTTAACCAAGTTATTTAACAAAATTATAGCAACTAGGAGAATGTCACACCTGGGTTGCACACAGTGCCCCCTACCCAGGGTGATGAGTAACCCCGCAGGGCATACTCCAGCCATTATAGAACCATAATATTGTCTCATCCCAGTACACAACCCACTCAACAGTGTCTAGTACCCCGGGATCATTTGTTCACACTATTCATGATGAATAGTATGGACAAATGATCCTGGGGGTACTAGACACTGTTGAGTGGGCTGCGTACTGGGATGAGACAATATTATGTGGTGTTATGGTTGGAGTATGCCTTGCGGGGGTACTCATCACCCTGGGTAGGGGGCACTGTGTGCAATCCAAGTGTGACAGAGAATGTCTAATAATTGGAAGAAAAACATCTTAATACTCGTATATAAAAATAAAGGAGAAATTCAAAATAGCACAAATTATAAAGGAATTAAATTAATGGGTCATACAATGAAATTGTGGGAAAGAGTAATAGAAAATAGTGTACAAGTTGAAAAATGAACAGTAGGTAAAACTAACGAATTTTCAATTAAAGTAGGTTTATACTAAAGTATAGCCCCTACCTCTTTGCACAAGTTATGGATGAATTGACTAAACATATTCAAGAAAATATTTCACGGTGTATATTATTTGTTGATGATATAGTATTGATTGATAAAATTGTAAACACTAAACTTGAGATTTGGAGAGATGCTCAAGAATTCAAGATTTTAGTAGGACTACGACTAAACACATTAAATGTAATTTTAATAGAAGTAGAACTACAAATGAAGAGATAGTGAAGATAGGATGTCTAGAGATACCAATGAGTGAAAATTTTAGGTATTTGAGATCTATTATACATTCAGAAAGAGAAATAAGTGAGGATGCGAGTCTTTGAGTTAAAGCATGATGAGTCAAGTGGAGTAGTTAAAAGGGAGAATTTTATAGAGTTGTCATTAGGCTAGCCATGCTACTATATAGTTGTTAATGCTCATTTTGACGTAGAATTATTACCTTATAATAGAGCATTATCATATTTTAAGGCTCATGATTGAATAATTAGTTATAAAATATATTTGACTTCTTCATTACATAAATCCATATATTTTCTAAGAAGCAAATATGTCAATTTTAAAATCACAGACGTGCATAATTCAAGTTCATCATAATTTAATTTTTCATTACGCGATATTGTATTAATTGTAGGAAAAGTAGATGTAATGAGAAGTTGATCATTGTGACGTCTCCCAATATACCGGAGAGGTGAGTTGCTCGGGCTAGTACTTAACACCGAGCACTAGTAACCCTATCTTGCATACCACCTACACAAAGTTCCATACAAGATATGTATTCCATACCGAAGTAAACTCAATCCCTGAACAAGTCCACAAGGTATAAATAATTTAAGGCTATATTAGACCATAACATGTTAAGCCATAAGTCTCATATCACCTAATAAAGTCCACACCAAGTGTGTGGAAGTATGAAAGCCAAATAAATGGGTTCAATCAACCCAAACCAATCCATACATAATTTAAATGTCCAAATAAAATTATAGAGTACTAAAACAAGAAATAATAACACCTAAGTCCTACACTACCGTCACATCGTCTATACTCACTTCTAATTCGAGTGAGCTTTCTGATCAACTCTCGACTCTTTTACCCCTATATAGGGTATTAGAAGATCCTAAAAGAATTAGAAGTATGATTTTTGAAGAAAAAATGTTGTCGAAAGCTCGCCATTGTGGCGAGTTTCCGCTTAGATCGGTTCAGCCACACAAGGCCGAACTAATCTAGGGCCTCTAATTTTCTTTTTTCTTTTTCTTTTTTAATAAATCAATAACTATTTTATTTTATGTAGATATGGAAAGGATACACAATACCACTTCTGGTGAGCAAAGTGCCCCACACACTCGACCTACGACATGAGCAAGGAGATGAAGGCTTGTGCAATCAAATTTACCTCACGAACAATGTCGAAGAAAAAGAACAAGCAAACGAGACAAGCACTCAATATACTACTCAAGAGATTATAAGTACTAAAGAAGGAACATCTGAAAGTTCCCCTGTCTCATTTTTTTAGAGGCCCTACTTATCCCGCCATACTTACTAGTTTTAAGAATTATGTTGCTGCAACTATATGGGTAAACAAAATAAGTTGTCATCCCCTTTTAAGTTTTGTTGTTGATGGTTTTTTCTTGTTAATAATGACTATTTGTATATGTTTTTTTTGTTGACAGCATCGAGTCTCACTTAAGTGTTTAAATCATGGAGCACAACTGGCTAATTGAGATCTAAAATGTCACCCCGATCAAGAAAGACTCCAAGAGATTATGCAAGTATCTGGGTTGAGTCCCCTCATTAGTTTCTCGTATGCCTTTGCCAACAAGACATTGATATTTTCTTTCGTGGAGCGATGACAACCATAGACGAATACATTTCACCTTCATTTTGGTGAAATGACAATTACGTTCGATGATGTTGAGATACTTCTCAACATTCCTATCATAGGCATATGCTTCTCAGCCGTACTAATGGGTAACTAAGATGCTATTGAATTACTAATGCAAGGGTTAAGAGTTTTAAAGACTAATGCAACGAACAAGATCAAATATGTGAAAAGGAAATCTATGAGCAAGCGTTGGCTAAAAGAGCGCTTTGGTACCGCCAAAGATGACGACACCCCTATCCCCCAATGGAGTGCACGACAAGGGCATTTTTATTATTTTTGCTAGGATACACATTGCTCTATGATAAAACTGGAACGCGAGTCCCTGTGGCTTATCTCTAATTACTAATGCATGTGGACATGATCGATATCGTCATATCGAATTTGCAATAAGGAACTCGGTGTGTCAAATTGCATGGTATCTCACCTTGCTTGAGGTATGCATCCTTTTACATTTAACTTTAATACTTATCAATTGCTATCAAGATGTTTAGTTCATGATTTTAATATAAACTGTGTTTGGTAAGGTTGGTTGCATGATCATGTTCCCTTAATTCGTCCACGTGTCAACCCTTCTTACTACAACAATCTACCACGTGTGCAAATGTAGATCCCAAGAAAGGAGTGGGATTAGATGATGGTTACATGTACACACTGAGTAGGGTACTCGACAAGTTATGCCCTCACGAGGTCAATCAAAATTTTATGATTATTACGTTTTTTAATAACATTGCATTTATAATTAGGATTTTGAATAACATTGCATTGTTTGTGAAACTACTTTTATTGTAATATATGTTCAAGTTTACTAGGATCCTTACCAAGATTTGAGAGAAAATCGTCTCATCTCTGAGTTTGCATTTTACACTGGTTGTATTAAATGCTTGGATGTTGTGGAACCCTACCATCCTGCTAGAGTTCTTCACCAATTAGGCCATGTCCAGACAATTCCTACATGGCCTCTTCATCCTTTACGAGCAACTAGTGGTTCATCGGCAAAACAATACCACGTCATGTACCTGTTTTATGATCAGACATAGGAGAAATGGGATAGCATGTTGTGTTTGCTCGAGCACGTGTTGAGCATCTAACACATCCATGGAATGCAATTTCAAACTACCTCGAGTGGTATATCTCTATATCACACCCAAAAATTGAGAACCCAAAATACTAGAATAACAACAACTCTCAAGAAAATATTGTTGATGATGAGCCTACCCTGGTAAAAAGGATTGCATTTTTTTTAAGTTTATATGTTAGCTTCATGTAACATATGTTAATCTCATGTAATTGTTTATTTCTACGCACTCTATATAACAGCGAAACATATGAGCCTTAGACTCTGCATTACAATGGAGGCCCAGGCCTGAACTGGAGTTAACAGTTGGTAATGCAATTGTCGCCATGGATTCCATAATAGGTGTTCTGTCTGGTGTGAATATCTAAGGTGATGAAGCTAGACCTTCCTCTGCAATGGATGAAAAGACTGGGCCATCTAACCCAGGTGCGATGAAGCAAGGCCCATTAAGGACAGTTAGTGTTAGCTAACTATTTTAAGTTAATTTAACAACTAACTACTTGAGAAGTTAGTACTCTATTAGTATTGTTAGAACAACAATCAGGTTGTTATAACTGTCACCACTAGTTGAGTTGTTATTGGTTGTCAAGAACCAAATGTTAAGATGTAATTGGCTACCAAGAATCAACTCAAGTATAAAAGAAGAGTTGTGCAGTTGTAAAATCTTTAATGAAGAAATCTCTCTCTAAAGCTCTGTTAATGGAGGTTCAGCCTATGTTCTTCAGTAATTGTGTTCTTCTGATTTCCTAATGAAATCTCATAGGACCATGATCAGTTGGAATGATGTCATTGGCAAGATCATATTCCCGCAAGCCCAGAGGATAGTAGCTTTAGTGGTTGTTTTGTTCTATTGTTTTCTTAGATTTGTAGCGGTGAATTGTATAATTCAATACTATTTTGGGAAATTTCTTACATGAAAATTTATGTTTTTGTTATAACTTTGGATATAATTTTGTTGGATTACATAGATTTGTATTAGCTATTCACAGTAAATTTACCAATTTCATCGAAACAAGTGTCTCGCGACTCAAATTAGTTCAGAAAGGTTATAAAAACATAAAAAATAAAAAAAATGTCTAGAAATGCCTTAAAAAATCAAGCTAGAAGACGAAAATCCCAAAAAAAAAATGGAAAAGAAGAGGTTTGTTCGTGTTCCAACTTGAACTTTAAGACCTTTTTAGTTATATTTAAGTTGTCTACAAACATCTCAACCTAATTTGGGTGGTTGGGAACCGATTCCCACCCGTTCCAATCTCTTGATGTCAATCCGGCTGGCTGGCAGTGTTGGTAAGAATAAGATTAAGTTTTTGCCAATGGGCGTCAACATCAAATAGGTATGGGCACGCTAGCTTGTTTACACAAAGCAAACTCATGGGCACAAGTCAATCTATGTGTTTTACATAACACACATCCACATGCATTTGGTCCAACCTAATACTTCTGATATGTTCTAACTCTTCCCATATCTTGTCTAGTGTAACTCTAAAGATGAAGCCACGCAAATGTATGAAAGTAGAATCTTAAAAGTGATTTTGTAAAGTGTTTAAACTTTTTTTCAAATGACGCCTTAATCTCTGTGTGTTATAGTTGTATAATAGAATTGATTAATACCGTCCATGATGTCTCGAATTTACCTTGAGATAAACCTAGGGATCTTTTCAACTTTGAATGTGCACTCTCCGCCCTATTGATTGTAGTATTTCCCAAGTGCATAAATTGATTTGTCCACGGCTTCACAAGTCTTTGTTTATGGGGTTCCAACCATGTCGTATTGAGATATTTAATTAAAGCAAGGTCCTCAATGAACCCTCGAAACAATACATTTTTTTGTTGGTTGTATTCATCCATTGTTTCAATTGCAACCAACTCAATCCACTTCCCCATAAAAGCATCAAAGTCCTCAGTTTTTACAAACTTGCCCTTTGAGTTGGTCAACACATTCTTCTTTATGTGTCATGTACAAAGTAAATTAGTTGTATCGGGGAACACACTTTGAAATGGAATTCATCAAAGCCAACTCCTTATCTGTCATAATTACCTTAGGTAAAAATCAACCGTCTAACAACTCCCTCAATTTTTGTAATGCCCATTGTTAGACACCCAAGAGAGGGGTGAATTGGGTGTCTCAGTCAATTAAGTCAATTTTAAAATTATCTTATGATATTCTTAAATAGGTAAGGCATTTGTTCAAATATATCATTGCAAGAGATAAATACAAAAATTGAAATGCAAAGACACAAGATTCGTACATGGTTCAAAAAGCCTTTTCCTACTCCACACTTAGAGAAACCTTATATAGGATTCCACGATCTCGGATTTACTTCACGGGTGTGAATGCAACTACCTTTTTTATATGTTTAAGGCAAACCTATCCTTTTATGGGCTAAGAATGAATTGACTTCTTCCTTTTGCAAGATAAGAAAGAACCTAATATCCTTTTACTGGGCTAAGGATGAACCACTTGACCTTTTTTATGAGAAAGGGTAAAACTAAACCTTGATTCCAACCGAAGAATCTTAAGTGAACTAAATTCACTTAACTTGACTTGTTTCAACTATAAACAAATCCAAGAAACTAAATCATAAATGTTTGATCCAAATCCTTAGAACAATTACAATGAAGCTCAAATATTACAAACCAATCAATACAAAATATGAAAATAAAGCTCATGGATTGAAAAAAACTTACAACCATATACCTTTCTTGATCTCATATTTCCCATTGGAATGTTGTTGCAAAATGTGCATGAGTGATGCAAAAGTTGAAGCTCCAAAATCACCAAGATGATTTTTCCATTCAAATGCTCTCTTTAGGTGTTTTGAAAATGGGAAGAGATGAAGGATATAGATTAAAGCTCATTCGCATATTTTCTCACAAAAAGACTTAAACACTAGGGAATTTTTGGATTTAAAATCAAACACTCATTTTCCCTAAGAATTTAAGAGGTTTCTCCCATAAGGAAGATTTGAAATTGAAGATTTGAAAAGAAAACCCAAAAGAGAGAGAAAGGCAGAAATGCTTAAAATCAAAAATATGTTTCTCAAAATTCAGGAAATCTTTAAGTATGATTTCTCTCAAGAATGAAATATTAAAAGCTCTGGAGATTTCACAAAATAGGAAGAACAATTTGTAAAACCTTTTCTTTCAAAATTATTTTGAAGAAACTTGATTTTTCTTTTGAAAACGAGGATAACAAAACAAAAGCACAAGTTTCAAAAGATTTTGCAAAAGTTGCTCACAATGAGTTAAGGCATGTATTTATAGAAAAACAAACAATTCAAAAAATCAAGAAACTTGTTTCCATAAGAGGAACCACGTTTCTGTTCAAAATACATGAAAAATGACATTCTGCTAAAAAACACGAAAACTTTTTTTGTGAAGGAAACGTGTTTCTATGCAAATTCCACCATTCTGCCATAAACAATGGAAACACGTTTCTGTGCTTGTGTTCCAAAAAACACTATTTTGGACAAAATTGAGGAAACGCGTTTCTGTCTATCCAAGTGAAAAAATCATTTTGGCTCAAAGGAAAACGTGTTTTGCCTATAGGGAACACATTTTTGTTATGCACAGAATACTGAAACATGTTTACTTTAAAAATTTTAAGTTCAAGATAAATTAAGTTTAAACACACTTGAATACACTTAAATCAATCAAATTGAAGTTCATGCAAGTGTTTAAATCATTCTGAATGAAAGTCAACTGTTTGACTAAATTGAAAATAAGTTTAACTTTGAAAACTTAGATGATTTAAAACATTTTAAATGCGTGCAATGCTTTGGAACAAAATGAGCAACATGAAAGCAAAAAATATTACAACTTAATTCTGAGACAAATTGTAAGCTCTCATCCTTTTGTCTTTAAATCAACTCATCCAAGCTTTTGACTTTGACCTTGTTTGATCCAATTGGTTCACTTGAATCTTGTATTGGCCTTCTGACTTATCTTTGGTGCTGAAACATACTAGCACCATTTGTTATATTGTTTGTCATCACAAAACACTGGGAAGAATCTAAGTGGAAAACCACTTAGGTCAATACATGTAGTTGTCTTTATTTTCAGATGTCATGTAACACCAATGCCACTGAAAATGTCATATCCGTCGATGTAATGCCAACAATTTGTAGTAATAAAAATCTATACTTGTTCGTCTTATGTGTACAATCCATCAACAAAACGTAAGGAAAGCGCCTCAAAAGATCTTTAGAAATGGGATGAGCCCAAAATAAATCTTGAACAATATCAGTGTTGACCTAAATGGTTTTTCACTTAGTTTTCTCCTAAGTGTTTGATGCTAACAAACAATATAACTTATGGTGCTAATGATTTCATCTAGTATATTTTAGCACCTAAAGTGAAAAAGAGTCAATGCAAGATCCAAGTCTTCAAGGTCAAGAAGTCTCTCAAGCAAAGAATAAAAGGAAATAATCAAGTACACTTAAAACTTGAACAATTGGACATCTTGAAGGAAAGAAGACAAAGAGGTTAAGAGTCTTTGTGTGTCTAGAATTAGGATGTAACTTATTTGCTTTCATCTTTGCTCAATCATTCTTAAATCATGCATGCATACTTCGCATTTGCATAGTTTCGTCAAAATCATATATACATTGAGTTTTGTTTTAAAAATAATTTTAAATTGCTCAAATATGTTTGGTTCAAGTTCTTAAACTATTTCAAACTTGTTTGAATCATATTTGCATTAGTTTTAGTCAAAATGACATTTTCACTAATTTTCTAAAGCCTTATTGGTTTAAATTTTAAAATTTTAACTTGATTTTGAACTTAGACTTCAAATTTTTGTTTGAAATGTTTTCTGAGGTTTTTGTTCATCAAACTTCATGTATTTTAATCATATTTCATTATTCAAAAGTGTTCATAAAGTTTAAAATCCATAAATCCAAGTTGTACATGTTTTTGGTCAAGACCTGTACATTGTCCAGGTGAGCAGCTCGCTCCTCTAAGTGGGCAGCTTGCTTCTTTAGTGAGCAGCTCACTCCTCCAGATGGGCAGCGCGCTCATGCCTCAGAACAGCGCGCTCCCACCTTGGAGCAATGCGCTCCTGCCTGGTTTTTGGGTCTGGGCTTGCTGGTCTACAGAGCAACACGCTAGTGACTATTTAGGCGCGATTCCAACGATCATATTTTGGATTTTTGAGGCCCCAATGGCTATATTCTTGCGTCTAACAGCTAATGCTCCATTCTAACTTATAAATACATGCACTTAGGCCATGTTAAACAAAAGAGAGACAACCATGTGATTCTTGGGACTGCTTTCCAAAATCATTCATCTTCTCCATTTTGCGAATGCAAAAGAGTTGATCAAATGCATTGATTTCACGCAATCTTTTGAGCATGCTTTAAAGTTTCTTCAAAATCATTCTCTTGAGCAAATATGGTTGCAAGAAAGGTATAATATCATTGTAAGGTCTCTCATCTCATGAGCTTAAATTCTCGTGTCTTGTATTTGGGTATTTTTATTGTTGAGCTTCATTTGTAATTGTTCTATTTACTTAGAAAAAAAAAATTAATCATTGTACTTGGTCTTTTTGGTTTATTTTTAGTTGAAATAAACCAAGATTCAATATCACTTGTAATTCCAAGGTTGGAATCAAGGTTTAGTTTCACCATTTATCTTGAAAAGGGTCAAGTGGTTCATCCTTAGCTCACGAAAAGGATTTCGACTTTCCTTTGCCCTCGAAAAAGGAACTAGTGGTTTGTCCTTAGCCCATAAAAGTGAAAGGTTTGTCTCTTGAACCTTTAAAAATACAATGTAATGGTTTAGTTCACACCCTTAAAGTGAACCCATATAGTGGAATCCTAGAGACAGTTTCTTTAGGCGTTGAGGTAAGAAATTTTTTTTCGAACCATGTAAAAATCTTTGTGTGCAATATTTTAATTTCCACACTTTACTTCATGCACCTTTATTCATTTTGAGTATATAACTTAATTTAATCAAATGATTTCCACAAATGACTTAAAATTTGTCAAAATCATCCATAACACTCAATTCACCTCATCTTGGGTGTCCAACAATCAGTTCCTTCTTCACGCCTGTGCCATTTGACATACTGCTCCTTTTCTAACTTGTGCAAGAGTTGTTGCATTTAAAATTTACCTTCGTATTCCAACAACTTATGTTTCTGTTTGGCATTATAGATTGCCTTCAGAGTTGATGCATTGGTGTCATTTCTTTCCTTTAATGTCATCAATATGTCTTTCGGTCGAGCATTACTCTTTAAGTACATCTGAATCATGATTTTTATCTTTTCATTGGTTAACCTTCCAGCATATAAGTGCCCTTCCAAGTAATTTGCAGATGGATGATTATGGGTGCGGCATGCAACTGTCAATGTCCACTCATCATCCCGAAGGTTCTTACCCTTTAACAAAAAAGGGCATCCACACTTCTTCGTACCAGTTTCACTTTTCTTCCTCTTCTTATCAATTGAAGATTTCTGAGCGACGGATTTGTAATAACCAAATCTCTTACAAGCAAAATTGATTCTTGCTCGCTTACCATTTCCTCCTGCATATGAATTTTGAGTTATAATTATTAACTCATTCCTCTTCTCAACATCTTGAGCCCGTGAAATGAATTCCTCCCTGGTATTGAATGAAATGTTGGGGGTAAATTGTTCTGTGTAGTCGACAACCATCTTTAGAATTGGTTCTTCAATCTGAAATTATCGAAAAAATTATAATTAGACAAACAATAGCCAAATAAGATCGTAAACCACATCAAATAAACCCAAAGACAAACATACAAATTGCATGCATAAATCTAAAAGAACACATATAAATATATGGTTCGGCCCTTGATGGCCAAACCAAAAGCTTATGTTTGGCCACATAGGGTCGAACGTAGGTACTCAGTTAAGCCACGTAGGTCCGAACCAGTATGCGATTTTTTTGAAAATATAAAAATAAAAATAAACCAAAAACTTACCTTTGCTTAATGTACGTCATCACCCAAGCTTGATTCGTGTGTCATAATGCTACCAAAATGTGTTGATAGTGGGAGTTTAATGCTCTAACATTGGTTTCTATCACACTACAAAACACTAAAATAGGATTCAAGCACTTTAAAATCATCTCAAAATTATTTAATTCTCCCAATTATTAACCCTCATGGTTCACTAAGCATGAAAGGAACCATGTTTTGTTTTTGTATACGCTTCTTACAAGAACGTGGGAGATTAGTGAATTTTACTTTTTAATTTCAAACACCTCTGTGCACGTAATGACCCAGAGGTCATGGTTCAAATATGGAAATAGCCTCTCCAATGTGGGACATTGTTCATATCCAAGATCTATTGCAATGATGGGAGCCTTGTGTACTAAGTATGCTTTTTTTTTATTTTAAATCCATATAAAATGTCCACATTCAATTTTATAATGTAAAATAGTTTCTTTGTACATCTATTCTTTTAAAACATGACTATTATTTTATAACTTAAATTTAAAGCTGGTTGAGACTCTTGGAGATTTTTGAAGATGTTAAAAAAATTCAAAATATTCAAGCCTTCATTCATGAATTTCTTTTATTTGATACAAAATAAAGAAAATCCTACGAGTAACGCTAGTGTGAGACTACATAAAGGTGAAAAGAGTGACAAAGCAAATACAAGAGAGATAAATGAGGTATATCTCAATTGCGATGGGGTCAACTTGGGTTTTTAAACTTGTTTGTGTACATGATTGACAAAGACTATGTTAGGACTCTGACTTCTATCCCTAAGAAGTAACATCTACAAACCTGAAGGGTGTCTCAACTAGACCAGAATCCCGATGTTCAAGAATAAACATCAAAATTTTAATGGTAATTTTAAATGTTAAAATGCTAAAATTTTAACTTTCGATTTAATTAATACCAATGAATCCATAATTTGACTAAGGCTGCCAAAACTTTGATATTTAGCTTATTGTGCACATGCTTAACATTTGTACCCTTTTTTCATTTGTAATCAATAACGATAGTCCAAATAATATCAACGTTTCCATTTTTTGAACAAGATGTAAAATTTTCTCCACAGACACTCCTTGTTTCCCAATGAAATAGAATCTTGTGTGTGATGCCTCAATCCACATCCGTCTATAATCATATAAACGTCATTAATGAACTCACATCTACCTATCACTATATCAAAAGTTTTGTGTGTATTACAAAAAGAAGTAATTTACATCAAGGTGATGCACATATAACACAATTCTCAACTATTAGCACTTACACATCAAAAGTAGAATTATCCTGTGTCACTTTTCACACACAATCTTATAACACTAGTACTATATAGTATATGCTAATTGTCAGGTCCTCTCTTCTTGCATGTCGTGCTCAACAATCTATTTTCCCTTATATTTACTTGAAAAGGTACCAGTGCATAGAATTCTTTTATAAGAACTATCTAATAAGGTTTGGGACAGTTCCACATTCTCACCTCTCAATGGGTGGCTTATACAAAGCAATCCAAAAGTTTTTTTTCCCTTGGAGAGTGGATTAGGGGTTGGTGCAACATTGTGGTCGGGTTGTATTAAGTGTCAGAAAACTGCTTGTGTTCTTGTATTCTTGTTTTGTAGTTTTATTTGTAATAACTTTCATTTTCTTATTAAAGAAACAAGAACCCTCTAATTATGGTAACACCAGTGTATAAGTATATATGCTATATAACATTAAATAGATTATCATATTTATTGAGCCCGTGAAATGATTCTTGCTCGCTTACCATTTCCTCCTGCATATGAATTTTGAGTTATAATTATTAACTCATTCCTCTTCTCAACATCTTGAGCCCGTGAAATGAATTCCTCCCTGGTATTGAATGAAATGTTGGGGGTAAATTGTTCTGTGTAGTCGACAACCATCTTTAGAATTGGTTCTTCAATCTGAAATTATCGAAAAAATTATAATTAGACAAACAATAGCCAAATAAGATCGTAAACCACATCAAATAAACCCAAAGACAAACATACAAATTGCATGCATAAATCTAAAAGAACACATATAAATATATGGTTCGGCCCTTGATGGCCAAACCAAAAGCTTATGTTTGGCCACATAGGGTCGAACGTAGGTACTCAGTTAAGCCACGTAGGTCCGAACCAGTATGCGATTTTTTTGAAAATATAAAAATAAAAATAAACCAAAAACTTACCTTTGCTTAATGTACGTCATCACCCAAGCTTGATTCGTGTGTCATAATGCTACCAAAATGTGTTGATAGTGGGAGTTTAATGCTCTAACATTGGTTTCTATCACACTACAAAACACTAAAATAGGATTCAAGCACTTTAAAATCATCTCAAAATTATTTAAATCTTTCAAAGATGAATCTTTGAGGTTTGAAATAGTAGTTAGAAGCAAGAAAATGTGTAGAGTAGAAGCGTGATTGAAGAAAGAAGAAGATGAAGAAGATAATGGTGGTGGTAGGTTTAGAGGGTGGGTGAGAGAGAAATGGTAAAACGGTTGAAAGTAGGGTTCGTTTGGTCAAATGACATGAGGGTAATTTAGGAAATATATATTTTTTAGTTTTGTGGGGTTAGGATAGTGGTTAAGTAGGGTTCAAATAGGAACCCTCTATATCAATCAAACTTTTCCCATTATTTTTACTCATATTTATTTTTTCAAAACTCAATTTGTATATTTTTTGAATTGTACCTTAATCTTCTTTACCCTTATTATCTGGCACTCTATGATTCTATGATCTTTTTTAATTTCACTAAAAAAACCCAATATCCATTTTTTTAAAAAAAAAAATGATACCAATAAAATTCCAATAGTATTTACAAATAATAAAGTTAAGTTTTTATTTGAGGGCTACTATTTGAACCCCAATTATCCCTATCATCACACCCACAAAATCAAAAAAAAAAATTATTTTCTAAACTACCCTCCTGGCAAATGACCAAAATGACCTTATTTTGAACTATTTTACCATTTCTCTCCCACCCACCCACTAAACCTACCCACCATCTTGTTCATCTTCTTCCTTCTTCAATCACTTCTTTAATTTATATATTTTATTGCTTGTAAGTACTATTTTAAAGCTCTAAGATTCATCTTAGAAAGATTTAAATCATTTTGAGAGTATTTTAAAGTGTTTTTGGTTTATTTTGAAAGGTTAGAGCATTCAAAAACTTCCACTATCAACACATTTTTGTAGCAATATGATACAGGAATCAAGCTTGGGCGATGATGTACATCAAACAAAGGTAAGTTTTTGATTTATTCAAATGGTTCTTTTGTATTTTTTTTTGGAAAAAATTGCACAATGGTTCAGCCCTGTATGGAATATCCAAGTTCAGCCACACAGGGCCGAACCTTATATAGTAGGTTCGGCCTTGGGTGGCCGAACCAAAGCTTTTGGTTTAGCCATTTATGGTCAAACCATATATTTCCATTTTAATTTTAGATTTATGCATGCAATTCTTATGTTACGTCTTTGGGTTTAGCTAATGTGGTTTACGATCTTATTTGGTTATTGTTTATCTAATTATAAAACTTTTGGTAATTTCAGAATGAATAACCAAGTTTAGAGATGGTTGTCGACCACACAGAACAATACACCCCCAATATTGCGTGTACTTGGCATATCTGCATAAAATAAAATAGTTATTTAATGTAATACTCCAAAATTTTCATAAACTTATAAAATATATAACCAACAAATAAATAAGTAAAAATCAATATTCTTTTGGAGTAGCCTTGTGATACGGTACTATTCACATATATAATACTATTCATATATATGGTACTATTCACATATATAAAATAATTATTGTTAAATTATGACATGATATGAGTTATTGGATGGTATTCAGTAATAATTTTATAATGGCATGATATGTTAATACATTACATTAATAATGTTGGTATGTTAGTTATATGATTTATCTCACTAAAGACACACTAAAAAGATAACAATACATTAAAAGGTATCTTCGCCTAGCCTGGGGTGTTTCGAAAGGCCAAGGTTATGTGTCATGATGGCCAATGAATTTCGGACTCCATTCGAGAGGAGTTCTGAGGAAAAGGTGATTATGTCTAGGTGGTCTATGATCCAAATGGATGGTTAGCGAGGACACTTAAAACAAATTAATGTTGCAACGTAATGTATGCACTTGTTTGAATATCTAATTGGATTTGATGTATTATGTTATTAATAAATAAGAGTTCAGGAATATTGTTTAAGGTGATCCACTGGGCATTAGCTCACCCCCTTTCTTTTTTAAAAATGAATAATGCAACATGAGCAATCCATGGGTTGAAGAGCAGTAGTAGCTAGTACTATTGGTGGCTTAGATTTGGCTGCGTGTAGTGGTCATTTGTACTTACTAATAAGAATAATAGTTCCAATAGGAACAATATTGGTATTTTAGTTTGATTTTAGTATGTCAAGTGTTTTGCTAAGGGTATAACAACTACTTTCAATGTTATTTATGTCAGACCATGGTGGACATATGTATAATTTTAATTAATCCAATGCCATGTGAATTATTAAATGTTTATTAATAAATTTGTCTCTATTGATTAATTATGTCAAAATTGAAAATGGATCTAGTCTTTTGATGTCTGCAGGGTTAAGAATCTCAAAGCAATAGGCATTTCTTAGTTGAATTAGTGTATTAAGGTCTATGGTGAGACCAAGGTAATTATAGAGACATTCAATCTTCGATGAATTGAATTTGCAGACACAATAATGTTGGCCCAAATTAAACGTCCAAGAAGGGGGTGAATTGGACGAGTTGCAAGTTTTTAGCCTTTCAAAAATAAATCGAAAAGAAAGTAAGTAAAGTGCAATAGTAGAAATTGAAGCACACAAGATTTAACGTGGTTCGGTGCTGACGACCTATGTCCACGACTTGATTTTCCCGATCAAGATTTTTCCAAACCTCCCACTAATGGATCTTACTTCGAGGGTGAGGATCAAACTGGTTACAACACTTACTTCACAAGTGTAAGTCAACCTTTACAAGAGCCTAATCACTCAGCTCTTTCTCACTTGTGACCTCAATCACTTACAATACTTGCTAGAATATAAATACAACTTTTGAAGATGTTTTCTTACCAAGAACACTTCATATACTGACAGTTTAAAGCAATGGATAACCTCTGAAAACTTGCACAAAAGGGATAAAATGAAGAACTTGTTGAATAATGAGGTTATCTTCAAGACAGTTTGTAATTTTGATTCAATTCGAAACTTGTTTGTGCAATGCAAGAATCACGACTTTCTTCTCTTGAAACACTCTTTGGAAAGCTCGGTCTAACTGGCAAAAATCGTGTGCGTGTGTGTTTTTTTTGTTTCAAAATCATAGAAGTATCTTTTGTAAAAGGAGCAGTTGCAGGTTGAAAAACAAGAGAGTATGGATTAATTTGAATTCAAAACATTGTTTAATCTAAAGTAGTTATGGGCGTGCGAGACAATAAGAATCATCCAAGTGTTAGTGGAGAATATTTCAATTAGATAACCTGACAAATCTGCGCAAGGAATATAAAAATTGAACAAGTGGAAGTACCCACGTTTTTCTCGTCATAAATGTCAGATTTCTGTCTAAGGCAATGATAGCGCGCTATCGGGCCTATTCATGATGCCCGATATTGGCCTATAGCGGGCTATCGATGCTCGATATGCTAAAAATCGAGAGTTTCTGATTTTCAGAATTCATTGATAGTGCGCTATCGTCCATGATAACGCGTTATTGCCCTTTATACAACAAATAGAATTTCGCAATAGCTTGATAGCGAGTTATCATTAATGATAACGCGTTATTACCTATTTTCCAAAAAATTAGAATTTTGGCAATCGACATGATAGCGTGCTATCATCAATGATAGTGCACTATTGCCTTCTGAAAAATTTGGCAATTGGCTGGATAACGGGCTATAGGGTCCTATAAAGCGTTATTGGTTCCTGGTTTTGGAAAAATCAATCTTTTGACATTCAAGAATCATTCCATTGAATCAAAACTTTTTGATATAAAATTAAACACTTTTAAATCATTTAAAACTCATTGAGATTATGATTAAAACCTTTTGAAAAACATTTTGTCAAAATCAAATACAAAATCGAAGTAATTTTGAAAACTTTGCAATTTAAAGAGTTTGATTGATTAAGATGTTACCCTACACACCTAAGATCAAACTAATGCATTACATATAAAATTTGTCGTCGTTTTTCAAGCTTGATCTTGGTAGTCTCTTCGACAACTACTATTTGATGTGTTCTTGACGAATTAGCTGTAACACTTAGAGAAACAATGCAAGTGATATCATGTGGTTTGTAATTATCAAAATACCGAGATACCGACGTAAGGAGCATTGGTCCTACAAATAAGATTAGGGTTAGGCAATGTCCTTAAAACAAAAACGTGTTCTCACTAAGTTTAAAATATTTTTTTATTATAAGGACATTGTGTCACACCCCGCCCAGACGCGCCTAAACCGGCGGGACACTCACGGACGGGGGGCGAATGCATTATAACAATAACTAAGTGCGCGGAAACACGATTAAGTACAAGTCTGATTTCATTAATTTCAGAATATATTTGTACATGAAATAGTTAAGGGAACAGTCTCCCAAAATCCCCAATTAATAATACAAAGGGTACAAAATGTGGGCCCAAAAACCTGCACCCAGTCCACCCTAATCTCCTGTGAAAAATTGGATAACAACGGGGTGAGCTACACGCTCAGTGGGTAACATAGTTCGTGAATATAACAATTAATAAAGCAAACTTCATAATCAAATATCTTAAATACACATCAGAGCGTCATAATCAATCCAACATGTATGTATGCATGACACCGTCTCGTATTGGTTTGATGATTGTACATCGCCTGAGTTCACGTACAGATGTTCCTCCCCAGGAGTAGTCGGGTTCTCATTGTACGTCCCTCATCAGGAACGACGCTCTGGATTCACGTACAGATGTCTCTCCCCAGGAGTAGTCAGGTTCACATTGTACGTCCCTCTCCAGAGAAATATAATGAATAGCAAGCATTGCTTCTAACTATTCTATGAATCATAAACCACGTACGTCCCTAGGTGGTGCTATGTATAATGCCAATGCATGAACTGGTCCGGTCTTTACTTAACATTTAGACAGGATTTGGCAACGTCTGGTGATCCTTATCAGGGTCGGTATCACTACGTGCAAGGTTAGGACATTCAGTATTACTTGTATAAGCTGATAGCTTTCAAATAAGACCAACCAGAGCAGTCTCCAGTTGAAAGGTGAGACACGAGGTCTACTTAAATACCAATCGTCTAGAGCAGCACGCTGCCTCCCGTTCACTATTTAAAGTTACTGAGGACAAGACTGAGTCTGGTTGAGCTAGATTGACCACTAGTTCGGCATAACAACAGTGTAATACATGAACTCCAAATATACAGGCATAAGTATGACAAGTATAAACATTATATGCAAGAATGCAGTGTAAATAAATAGTAGACATAATGATAAATGAATGTAAACTTTAATAAAAGTTATAAGACACGCAAACTATGTTTCGTTCCCCACCTTCAGATAAAAACTCCTTTGAAAATTGGCGCCTTCCCCCGGGCAGAACCGCGTTGTACCGCACAGAGAGTCTCGGAAAAATAGTCTCAAAAGAGAAGACAAAAACTCAAAATGAGTGAAAGAGATAAGGAAAATCACAAGGAGAAGTGATTTTGGTGTGAGAAATGAGGAAGGGGAGGGGTTCCTTAAATAGGAAAAATGGCACCTGAAGGTTCGGGCGTTGCGCCTGGCTATTACACATTGGCTTGAGATGATGGATACTCACGCCCCGATTAGGTGACCTAAGCAACTTTCACTTCATTATAGTGCACGTAATTAGGTCAGAAAAATCGGGGTGTGACATTTAGTTACTAAAAAAAAAAAAATTAGTATTGCGACCCCCTTCGTAGAGTGATATCACGACCGGTACAAAATACCACATACACCGTACCTAGATGTATATGATACTTTGTCAGCCTTTCTCGTACAATCAACCTGGATATAAGCATTATATCACAATATCATATCACATTCTGTATTTCCCATAAAATAGGAATATTTCTACTTAGCATTTACATAGATCATTCTTTTATCATTTTCAAACCTAACATACCATCATCATAACCATTTACATCGTAAAGTAGTGAGTTTATAAGTTCCATGTCAAACTCCCACACTCATCTAAGTGATAACTATATACATAACTTTGTGATACATATACAAACATAGTTCAAAATACATAAGTTTCCATCTTCTCAAACCATACATACATATCAAAGTAGAAGAGCCCACCTACTCTTCTCTCGCTTTCCCTTTGCCCGTTGGGTATTTTCCTGAAATTCTTGAGAAGAAGTGTGAGCTACGACAAGTTTAGTGAATATTTTCTAACCGTGACATTATATATGCATTTATAAAACCATGCTTATTCACATCATACCAAATCATGTAAGCATCATTTAACCATACATACATTCTCAAGAACTAGTTTTCATGCACTCATTTTCTAAAACATGCAAGATTTCATTAAAACTCACATTCATATCCCTCCTTCTAAGTAATCAGCTGGTACTAACCCCTTATTATGCACCGATAAGGTTAAACTCTGACCCTCTCATTACTCATTTCCAATTCCAAATCATTTCTAGGGTCTTATCCCTAATTAGGACAGTCCACAAAGCTCATGAATACTTCAGCAGTCATTCATGCGAGATATAATTCCTAATAAAATGATTTTCATGTTTTAACTTGCTCCTGCAAGTCTAAAACGTGCTCCATATTCCAAAAATCATTTCATGAATTCGAATCAATGCAACACATATATCCATAATTAGCATGCTTAATATTCAATTCAATTCATATATATAATGTCAAATAGAATAACCAAAGCAAAGAAATACTCACAATGGATACCGTTCCTAGCACAAAATTACCCTTTTTACTCAACTACTATACCAGCAGCTCACCAATTTCCAAGTAACCCACACCAGAATTCAGTAAATTTACAATGTACAATCTGTAATTATCACAATGAAATCACATTCAATAAAAATCCACACAAAACTTTACTCTAAACCCTTCCCAAACCCTCAATTGCTTCAACAGCAGTTGGGTTTGGCATGCCCACGATTCATCATCAATTTCTTTATAAATCAACATGTCATAAACCCAACTTCCATCAAAGATTCATTTGGAACCATAATTAACATTCAACCCCCATGAATTGGACACAACCCATATTTTCTCAAGTCGTCCAATCCTTCACCAAAATCATCCAAATTCAGGTATGATGAACAACTTGAAGAAAGGAAAAGATTGCATAAATTTAAGCAAAGAAGAACTCACCTTAGTCCGCCAAATTAGCAACCCTAGCCCCGTTCTCCTTCTTCCCTTCGTTTCTCCTCTCTTTTCTAAACAAAAACAACTCAAATAAGCTAAAAATGAGAGAAGATTTCGTTTTATAAGTGGCTAAACTGCCACACCGACCATTCTAAAAAATTTGTCAAAAGGCCTAGGAGCGTGCTTCTCCTGATCAGGAGCGCGCTCCTCCTTGCCTAGAAAACAAATTCCTCTCTGGTATCTCAAGGAGCATGCTGCTCCCTTCTATGAGCACATTTTTATCCCAATTCCAGAAAAATAAATCATTTTATTTTCCACCACTACAGCGCGCTGCCACTTAAACCTATAATTCCTACTCTCTATCTGCCACCACTAGAGCGTGCTTCTTCCTTTGGGAACGCGCTCCTAATGTCTAGACTACAAATTTTTTTAAGTTTCACACCATGAATGCCATATCTAGGGTCTCAGGGTCCCTACAATACTAGGATACACACAATTATAGTATTCTAAGGTCGTCTACGTATGTATATGTATATAAATACGTCTGACAATATGTACAAGTCAAAGTATACGTTTGACTTACAAGTATGGGGTGTTACAATTAAAAGGTGGGAAGAGGTTCGGCCACCAAGGGCCAAACCATCACGGCGGAAAGCTTGCCACTATGGCAAGCTTCCACCGGCTTTTTTTCACTCAAAAAGACATGTATATGATCCATTTCATGAATGAAATTGAATGGAAACCACAAAAAGAATAAAAATATATATTTCTTACTGAATTGGTGGATCAAACAACCAAAATCTTTTGAAGAAGAACGAGTAACGTGTTGGTCTCTTGAAGGGAGGGAGAAATGGCAATGGGAGAAGAAAATAGTGGGAAAAGAAGAGAGGGAGAAAAAAATGGTGGAAAATATATGACTTTGGAGTTTAGGGATAAGGTTTTATGAAGAAAAAAATGATGGAAAGAAGAAACGGTGGGGACGAGAAGAAGATGGGAAGAATAGTTTAGGGTTTTTTGATTTTTGGGGTGGGGTAATAATAGTATTGGTATTTTAGGTGGGGTAAACTTAGCATTGAGGGTGATGATAGGAGCTAAGTGGGTTCAAATAGAAGCCCTCCCTATTTTCTTGGAAATTTAAAGCGAAAGCCATGGTGACTCCAATAACCCACATTTCGTTAGCCAATAAAATGATCTGGCGGTAAGTTTTAAGCTTTGCACATATGACATCAAATCCCCAACCAATACCAAAACCCCGACTAGAGCAACGCTTCTACTCTAAAAACCTATCTTTTCTTCTTCTGCTTCTTCGTCTCTCTCGCCATGCCGAGCCAGAGGACGAAGCAGAGAAAAAACGTCAGAAACAACAAACGCCGAAAGCTCGGTCTCAAAAACCCGTCAAAAAAGAATCTCCCCAAAACCCTATCCACCTCCAAAACCCCACCACCTGACTCCTCCGATTCCAACAACATCCAAACCCTCCTCGAACCCTACTCCAAAGACCAAATCCTCGAATTCCTCATCGACGCCGCTGTAAACGATTCATCAGTCCTCAATCGCATCCACCAGATCGCCGACAGCGACGTCTCCCACCGCAAGATCTTCGTCTACGGCCTCGGCTGGGACACCACGCATCAAACCCTAACCTCCGCCTTCCAATCCCACGGAGAAATCGAAGACTGCAAGGTCGTCGTCGATCGCAACACCGGAAAAGCCAAGGGCTACGGATTCGTTCTCTTCAGGTCGCGAATTGGCGCCGTGAATGCCCTGAAGCAGCCGCAGAAGAAGATCGGAAATCGCGTCGCGTCGTGCCAGTTGGCGTCCATCGGGCCGTTTTCGCCGGGGCAGAGCCAGGACTCGATGACGAGGAAGATTTATGTGAGTAATGTTCACGCGGATGCGGATGCGGGGAAACTTAGGATTTTTTTTGGGAAGTTTGGGGAGATTGAGACGGGGCCGCTAGGGTTTGATGTGGTGATGGGGAAGTCAAGAGGGTTCGCGCTTTTCGTGTATAAGACTGTTGAAGGGGCGAAGAAGGCGCTCGAAGAGCCGTATAAGATGTTTGAAGGGCATCAGTTGAATTGCCAGAGAGCGTCGGAGAGTAAGAACAAAGGTGTTGTAATGCAGATGCAGCAGCATCAGCAGCAAGGGCAGCAGCAGCAGCCGATTGTGCAAGCGCCAATGTTGGCTGCAGTGGCTGCGGCGCAGAATTTGGCGTTGTTTGGGCAGCATCCGAGTCTTAATCCCGCCTATAATGCGTTGGCGATGAATGTGAATGCGTTGATGGCGGCGGGGGGTTTGAATTCGAGTGTGATTCAATCGGGTCAGATTGCAGGTAGGTCAATTGGGGGTTCTACAGGTGGATTAGGGGCATATGGGTATGGTGGGTCTCATGGGTTGGTTGGATTAGGGGGTAATTCGTCCATTCTTGAGGCTCATGGGTCTTTGAATCCTGCTTTGCAAGGGTTGCAATCGTATGATGGTTCGCAATTTGGGCAGTCGTCCTCTTCTTCGAGGACTCTAGGCGCTGGTGGGTCTTTGCCTGGCTATTCATCTTACTTGTGGTAAAATCTTTCCTGACCTGTTTTAATTTTTTAATTTTTTCTAGTTTATTTAATTTTTTTTTTATCCTTTTTTTTTTGCATTTTATTTTAATTTATTTGGTAATGATTTATCAAATTACGAGTTGGGTTTTTGCTTTTTAAGTTTGTCTTGATTTCATGTTTTTCTCAATGAATAGCTGGGGTATTCACTTCAGTTTTATGGCTCTGGCTCTTGGATTTTATTATTTTATGTATTTCGTTAATTGATGCTTCATTCTTTTAAGCTTTTTTCTTCTCTCTCTTCTTCTTTCTTTCTTTTTTCTTCTTCTTTGTTTTCTTTTGGAGGGGGGAAGGGTGCTTATTTCATTGTTGCCATACTTTTGCCTGAAATATGGATAACTTCTCATCATTTTTCACCCCATTGTGTTTTATTTTTTTTATTTTTTTTAGAAGTTTTGTTATGTTTTCTACACAGCATTTTGATTTGCGTAGTTATGGCTTATTTGACATGCTTATTACTTGTTTGGTATGTCACTTTTCATTTTCTCTTTAATTTGGTTCCATTTTTACTTAATTGTTTGACTAGAACTGTAGTTACTTAGTATTAATCATTTGATTTTTGGAATGCTTTAGCTTTTAATGTATAAATAAGTTCATAAGTATAACTTACTCTTGCTTTTCTATTTCAAGTTAATATGCATTTAATGTCTTTATTTCTTCTTTTGCTTTTCTATTTCAAGTCAATATGCATTTAATATCTTTATTTATTTTTCTTTCACTCATGACTTTTAACCATCAATCCTAGAACTTATAAATTGAGGCATATAGTACTGAAGGTGGTTAGCTATATGAGTCCTTGAGCAATGTTATCAATGTTACGGGGATAGAGCTTGAAAGGAGAGTGATAAAAAAAGAGAAATATGTGGTTCAATAATTGGAAAACTAGCATTATCATGTCCTTGTTCTTCCTGCTTCTATTATGTAAAAGAGTGGGGATGTTCTTGGGATACAAGGGGGTATGAGTAACTCATGAACACCATAAGCTTTTGGGTTGGATGTTGGTCTTTAAGTGCTGCCAAAGCTAGTGTGCTGGATGTTCAGACGTATGTTCTGAATAGTCTTAATTTAATTGCTGAAATTCATCATCCATACCCATGTGCAATTGCAGTATGAAAGTGGCCACTCCCTTCCATTTAACACAATTCTTTTAGTAATATCCTCATTATTTTATCCATTTCAGCTTCTCTCAAAGCAATTGGGGAAATAAGTTTTGTAAAAGTGATGGATCAACAAATTTTTTTATGACTTTTCAATTTTCATTTTCCCTGAGTTTTGTCAAGGTGTTGCCTAGACATATATTAGCCCATTTCAATCGGCAAATGTTGACATTTGATTCAATATTTCAGCAGTGTTTTTAAGGCGTCGCCTAGGCGCAGTGCTAGGCAGGCAGTAGGGGTTTATGCAAATATTTAAAAAGTTTAGGGCAGTCTCTCTAATTTAAAAAAAAAAAGCTTTAAAAGCATAAACCCCCCTTTCTACAGTAAACCCTCAGACCTCTCTTCCCTAAGCCTATTCTTTCCATTTGCTTTGACCAAGAAACGTCGTCGAAATCTCCAGAGGCCGTCGACGACTCTTCAACGACTGATATTTGCTACCCAACAATTTGTGGACATGATTTTAATTAATATGAAGTATTTTTTACTATTTTATGAAAATTTAACATTCATTATAGAATATAGTTAGATATATAAAATTTTGTATATGAACTTTTTTAGGGACCTGTAATTAATTAATTAATTATCTAGGTATCTATAAATAAATATATATTTTTTTATCTCCTAAGCCACGTTTAGGCTTCGTCTAGGTTACGTCTCGCCTAGACAGGGCAAATCCCCTAGACATCTCCTTGGCATCTTGAAAACACTGGATTTCAGTTCTACTCTTTATTAGATCATTATTATTTTTTAATCAATCCCCTTTGTATTTTTCTATTTCATATTATTTTGAACTAACCATACATACAGTTAAGTTATTCATCCTGATGCTGAAGATCTTGATGTGTAAAATTAGATCTTTTGATGCCCAAAATTAGCTCAATGCGCTGATGACATTCACTGCGGATGCCATTTGCTTACCCCTGGGAGAAATTGGGGCCAGCCTAAGTCAGCCATTGTTTGGTTCTCACCCAATTCCATACTACCCAAGCATATAGCCAAAGAAATTATGTTTGCAATGTTTTGGTTATGGCGGCTATGCCATTTTGGTTTTTGCTCAAGGCTATTGCATCGTGCATTCACTGTCATTGAAGTTGCATTTCCAATAAATTAACACAATCAAATTGGCTTGTGTGGGCATGGGTGGCTTGACTATTGTGTCATGGATGAGTTTCAAATGAGTTGGTTGTGTAGGCTTTGTATCCCCTGTATGTCACATATTCTTTTATTGTTAGTTCAAGCGTGCTGGGGTTGATTATTTGTTTTCTTCATCCATTATTTATTTGTAGTTTAATTATTTTTTACGGAAAGAACCAGATATTGGTACATCCTTCTTTCATAGCTTATTTGCGTAGAAATGGATATGTAATTATATTTTGTAATTGTACATCTTTTTATTGTCAATTTGTTGGGGCTTCTCCTTCCAATCTATTAATTTTATTGTTCATCTAGAGTTTCCTTGTATCGATTATGGTTAATATCTTCCTACTAAAATTGCTTTCTTTGTTTGGTTTTTTTTTTTTCAATAAATTCCCTGCTGCTTATATACACCATTTACCTTTTAGATATGTTATCTTTGACTTATGTTCTTGCCAGTCTCTTGGTACAGTCAGCCACCTATCTTCAATTTTTTTAATTTTACTGTGCTTCCATGTTTTCATGGGCAACTCATTTCAATCATTGAGACTTTTAGTCCAAGTTGCTTGAGGGTGATGAAAGTATATACGGGAAATACTCTCTTTTGTAACTTGTGTGGAGGCTTTAAATGAGATTGAAATGAACTAGTAGCATTCATGGTGGTCAAGAGGTCGGTGTTCTAATGGGTTTAGTAGTCATTACAATGGCGTGGGATTTGTTTAGTTTTGTTGGGGATCAAACATCTATTATGTTTCCAGAAGACCAGTTTTACCTTTATTATATTTTGTGCTCTCTCTATTTTTGTTTCTTTTCTTTCTTTTTTTTGTACTTTTATTGGCGAAGGTTGTTTTATAGCTCCTACCTCCTATCTTGCTCTCTAGCTCTTACTCTTGCTTTGAGGGCATTGATTTTTCTACCAATGAATAAAAATGAGATGGTACTATTTGAATCAATGTTTGCCAACTTAAGATATTATGGACACTGATGTATGGAAATTTTGCTTTAGTTAAACTTTTAATATTGACCTTAAAAGGGGGAGGGGAGCAGCGTAAGGACTATTATCAACTGTTAGTGCTGTGAAGATGCCATTATCTCATGATTCTCTTTTTCTAGCAAAATAAAAATGTTGAAGGTGTGGAATTTCAATATTAAAGGACTGCTTAGCCAAAATTATTTATGAAAGACATCTCTTGATCCTTTCAGTCTCATACAATGTCATCATGAAAGCATGAAAAATCTGTATATTTCCTCCTGTAATGTGTGTTTCAATTTGCTATTTGTATCAAAATGTTACTTGCTACTACATTATTTTGATAAATGTAACCACACCTTGTTTTTCTAATTCTAAATTTCTAATCATGCTTTATTTGGTTTAATCAACTGTAAGATTTGCTTATTTATTTATTTTGGAGGATGGTTGATTTACAGAGTTTTTTCCCCCTTATGTTGTTGGTGTTTTTGAAATTTTGATAGATTTAATGTCTGAAAATACAGTTCTGGTTTTGAACTGCAAATTATGATCGCATAGAGGGTTTAACAGTTCTTATTTAATTCAATTTTTATTTAAAGTCTTTGTATTTATGGTCTTCTTTGCTAGTTTTTTTTTTTAAACCTATGTTTCAAAGACATCGTGTTTTGGGCTGTCCATTTTTATGTATGAGTTTGTTTGGGTCCTGGTGGGCCTCTTCATTGGTTGCATATATGTTAAGTTAGTCGGCAACTCTTTTATTCCTGTTTTTAAATAAATTTGGGGGGCTTATTGTCCTAGCGAAAGTTGATAGGGTCAGAACCTTGATGGATTTTTAGGCTTTTTTTAATTTTCTTTTACGTCAATTACCAAAACGAGACTCCAAGCAAGATTCATGGTCTAATCTTCTTTTTATGAGTTAATTAGGTTAAATCTGAGGAAGGTAATAGGGGTGAATCCTCCCTTGAAATTCATTTTCCAGGTTTGCTCAAAGTCATCTTTTAGAGACTCCAAGTAAGTGTTCACAGTCTAGGAAGAAGCACAGTTATGGGGCCTTTGGAAGGAACCTGAATAATTTTCTGATTAAGTATTTCTCTGATCTCCTATCTAGCTGGTGCGTTTAAGTTTGGAATTGTCTTCAGTTTCAGGCTGGCTCAAATTCCAATATGGAATCACAATGAAAGCTGGGCACTAGCATGAGTGGACTTCTTCTTAAACTAAGATCAAGAAGGAAATAAGTTGTTGGTTTAGTTGTTCATTGCTGTAGGCTGTAGGCTGTAGGCATGTCTTTTCTGTGATCATTGATCACCCTATCAATGCCAGAAAGAATGGTGTGCTAACTCCTTTGGTCACCCCAACTGTTGAGGTTGACTACTCTCCTTTCACATTGTACTTCCCTCTCTTCATAGCAAAGTAAGATAAATAAATTTGAAATTAGAAAAATGTAAAATCATATGAATCACTTGCGTTATAAAATGTATTTTCCTTGCTGAGTTGCTGCATCTCTAAAAGTTTATTGTCTTTAAAATATAATAATTTATCCCAATACATGGGATTTTTGCCTGAGCTGCTATACCTCATATTTCAATCTTATGCATCTCATTCGATTTACTTCCTGTCTAATTTCTTTTGAAATTGATATTTTTGGTTAGGCCATCTTGATACTCTAGTACCTTACTCAAATTTTTCCACATTAATTGAAAAGGTCATTCAACTGATTTTTCTTTGGGTTTTTACCTTAACATACTTGGACTCCTGACTTGCAGATGAAATGCAGCTAAGCTAAGAAAGATGGTGTGAGTGCAATGTTGAAACATATCATATCAAGGTCATATTTCCTATTCCAATTACTATATGTGAAGAGCTGCGGAAGGAGCAGTGAACTGGATTGTTCCTTGATACCTATCCCTATACCATTTAGTATAGAGCCATGAAAGAGCTTACCTACTTGTTTGTTCTATTTCATTATGTGGGAACTTCTAGATGTGATGCCTAATAATCAAAACTATTGTTGTTTTTCGTGTAGTTTTTTAGTTTTCTATGTTTTTAATGCTATTTTTCTATTACATTTGTGTCTCACAGTAATGGTGCTACTATAATTTCGTATTTCATATATAGTATGAATTGACATTTTACAGTATTTCATTTTCCTATTGCTATTTTGGTAACTCTTAATTTCTACCTTGAATTTCATCCATATTTCCCATACCTTTTATGGTTTTTCTTGTATTCAATTTTGGGCACTATAATGATTCCTGTCATTTGCATTTGCAGATTTTGCCTGTTATATCAATTTTCTGCCTTATTTTATTTCTTTAATTTTATATTTGATTTCTGGTGAGGTCATTATGTTTAATATCTATTTTATATATATAGTTTTTGCTGGATCAGCCTGCTTAGGCTTTTGCATTCTTCATGTTTTCCTTTTCATAATTTTAGCTATTCCCAGCCTTTCATTTGTTCACATTTTTTGATTTTGGAAAAGGTGTTCGTGTACTTCTTATTTTATCTGAAGTCACTTCATCAGTATTGACTGTGCGTTTGCTTTTTCTTTTTTGAAATGTTTTATTTTAGTTCACTTTTTTTTCTGTTTTTTTCTTTTTTCTTTATTTCTTTCTTCTTTTTGTAAGTTTGTTTGTTTGTTTGTTTGTTTTTTTTTTATTGTGAGATTTGGAAGAGAATGCATAACTTTTTAGGAAATGATTCTCTGATTGAATGGAGATGTGGGCTGGGAAAGGTCTGAGGATGCTGAATGTTTGGGTTCCATGGGATTATCTCTAAATAATATGTTGTGATGTCCAGCTCCAGGCCCTCTCC
>JAYMFD010000991.1:0-27823 GCA_035771175.1 Paratinospora sagittata | reverse complement strand
AGGTATATCGAGCTGCCTGTCTTTGTATTTTTCTGGCCTGGACCCTGTCATCTAGCAGTTCACCATTGCGTATGTATCTTTCGATGGGGTCCATCCAAGAAATATTATGAACTATGGTACCGACCAGGTTGGAAGTGCCTAACTGGGTCGATGTTCCAATACTTCTTGTTAGCAAGAACGCCACTGGGACATGTATCATAAGCTCTACCTCAGAAGAAGAGGCAAGCTTGGATAGTGCATCAACTAAAACGTTTTCGGCTCGAGGTATCTGAGTTACCTCGTAGGATTTGAAGTTCCCTAACAAGGCCAGTGCCTCTTTCAAGTATGTCTGCATTCTGTCGTCCTTCGTCTAGTACTCAGATGTAATCTGACCCGCTACCAATTGGGAGTTACAGTAAATGGACAATGTGTTTACCCTCCAGCTTTAAACGAGTCTTAGGCCGGCTAGCAGTGCCTCATACCCCGCTTCGTTGTTAGATGCCAAGAAACGAAAACGAAGGGCACAGAGGTGCTTCTCATCGGTGGGGGAGATCAATACAATGCCTGCCCCACAGCCTTACTTGGACGAAGAACCATCGATAAAGAGCTTCTATTTTTCTTCGGTATCCTGCTCGGTAGGTCGACTTGCTTGTGGCAGTTCGGATAAGAAATCAGCTAGTACTTGACCTTTATCGTCGTTTGTGACCGGTACTCGATGTCAAACTCGCTCAGCTCAATGGCCCACTTGGTCAATCGCTCAGACGTATCTGGTGTAGTGGATGGCCCTTTGTACCCCTTGATCTTCCCGGACAAAGGCTGATCTGATGACAGATGTAGAAACAGCTAGGTAAAGGAAGAGTTGTTTTCCTGGGACTGGCTTGGATAAAATGAGGGCTTTTCTTAGGTAGTCCTTCAATTCTTGGAAAGCTTGCTCACATTCCTGAGTCCATTTACCTTTTTCTTCTTGATTAGCTTAAAAAATGAAAGACACCAATCTGTGGACTTTAAGATAAACCTGTGTAGAGTTGTTATGCATCCCCATAAGTCTCTGCACTTCTTTCACCATCCGAGGTGTTTTCATGTCAATCAGGGCCTTAATTTTTTTCGGGTTTTCCTTGATCCCCCTCTGGTTTATGAGGAAACCTAGGAACATACTCGAACTCACGCCAAAAGTGCACTTAGCTGGATTTAGCATCATGTTGTACTTTCTCAGAATGCTGAAGACTTCCACCAAGTCGGTAAGATGACCTGCCCCATTGACACATTTTACCAGCATGTCATCGACATAGACTTCCATGTTAACCCTGATATTTTCTACAAACATCTTGTTGGCCAACCTCTGGTAGGTTGCTCCCATATTCTTCTGCCCGAAGGGCATAACCTAATAACAATACATACCTTTGTTTGTGATAAAAGTTGTCTTCTCATGGTCTCTAGAACTCATTACTATCTGGTTATAACCTGAATAGGCATCCATGAAGCTCGACAGCTCATGGCCAGTCGTCGCGTCAACAAGTTGATCTATACGGGGCAAAGGGAAATTATCCTTTAGGCAAGCCTTGTTGAAGTCCGTGAATTCTACGCATGTCCCCCACTTCCCATTAGGTTTCTTGACCATGACTACATTGGCCAACCAATCCAGGTAGAGTACTTCCCTGATGAACCCTGCTGCCAAAAGCTTGTTGACTTCCTCTTGTATGCCTTGAGCTTTGTATAGGCGTAATGCCCTTCTTTTCTGCCTAATGAGTTTTACATTGGGATCAATATTGAGCCAATGTACTATAATGCTAGTCGGTATTCCGGGCATGTCCTCATGTGACCATGCAAAGACATCACTGTGTTCTCGGAGAACAGTAACAATTTGCTCCGTCAGATCCGAGCTCATACTAGTTTTGACTTTGACTGCCTTTGAGGGATCATCAGTAACCTGAAACTTTGTCCATTCGTTTTGTGCCTCCAGACCTGACACCTCTTCCCATGGGTCCAGATTGGTTCTAGGTTGGACATCCAACTGCATGAGTCGTTCCTCTGTGTTAGCCAAATTTCTTTCCTGATTGGAAGGAAGAGGTTTCAAATCCTAGCTAAGGAGGTTAGGTAGTGGACTTAGGCAAGTAGTCGAACCACTCTAAATCAATTGTATATATTGATTTACTTTTCCATTTATTTAGTTGCCATTGCATTAACTTTAATTGTCTAAGTGTCCAATTTACCCCCCCCCTCCCCCACTATTGGACATACCTAGGCCAACAATTGGTATCAGTGTCGAGTTGCTCATTAAAGAAATCTAACATTTTCTTTGATATCAATGGCAATGTCTAAATATTTTATCATGAAAGTAGGTAAATCCCTAGACAGACCACCCATATTCAATAGAGACTGTTTTGATGATTGGATGAAAAGGATGAAATTTTTTCTTCAATCTAAAGACATCAGTCTATGGGAAATTATTGTAAATAGTTACACCATGCCCAACAAGCTTATTGAGCTATGGATAGAGAAGGAGAGACTCGATGATAAATACAACTCTCCAGTTGTCTATGCATTGCATTGTTGTCTACCCGAAGAAGAAGTAGAAAGGGTTGTTCATCTTGAAAGTGCTAAGGAGATTTGGGAAACTCTCAAATCACTTCATGGTGAAAAAATAATGAATCAAGATGAAAAGCTCAGGAGTTTGAACGACTATTTGATGCCTTCAAAATATCTGAGAATGAATCTCTTGATGCAGCATGTGGTAGGTATCAATCCATCCTTGATGGAATGAAATAACATAATCAGGAGATACCCATAGGAATAGCCTTAGTGTGTTTTAGTAATAAGCTTTCAAAGAAATGAAATGATAAGCTAATCATCATTGCTAAAACACTTGATCCATGGGAAATGACGCTAAAAGAGTTTTGTGATTTATTGAAATCCATGGAAGGAAAAGAGGAAACTAGAAATCAGGTCAACGCCTTAGAGGAATCACTTACTAACTTCAGATTTCTAGAAACTGAGTCAGTTCATGATGGCATAAACAGATTACAACGATTATGTCATGAACTTGAAAGATTTGGGAAAATAATCTCTCATTCTACTCTTGTACAACACTTTCTTAATGGTTTTCGTAAAAAATGGAAATACAAAGTAGAATTTCTAAAAGAGTTTTCAAATCCATTTGAAATTAGTTTTCAAGAAATTGACTATATTATAAGTGGGTTAGAAACAACATCTGAGAGAGAGGACATGCTTGCAAATTTGCCAAGCAGAAACAGAAGTGAGATTGATGATGAGGAAGATCCTACGATGATGAGTCAACAATCTTCTACAAGCACAGCAAGAACACTTGTACAAAATAAAAGATCCTTTGATGAAATCACGAGAAGGAAATCAGTATGGAGAATGAACATTATGAAATATCTCAGCTCCTTCAGCATAAGGCAAAGTGCACAAATCGAAGACTTTGCAATACCTTGAGGTAAAAGCCAAAATTTTGTGCAAGGGTATAAAACTCACTCTAGTACTGCTATTATTATCTGAATACATTTACCAGTGATTATTGAAATCGAATGATAATTTTTTTGATCATGTACTGCCTGAAATGTTCAAATACTCTGTTCACATGATCAAAATATTGATGATTGGTCGATGGAATTTAATTGTTACTACTGAATATTCGTCCACAAGATATTTGAGAATGATTAGTTGTATCTGATTAAAATCAGTGCAAAAATGTTCATGAGGACATAGCGTTTAAGGATGCTACTATCGCATTGAGTAGGACGCTCACTGCACGAGTAGGACACTCATAGCTTATAAGGATACTAATTTGCTCGAAGGCATTAGTTGTTCAAGGACGCTTGTGTAATACCCCAATCTTCACCCAATTATAAAACTGAAGTGTTACATTATTTGGACATCAACTCCGATCTTTAAACAATACTTAAAATTTATTAGAGTAATTATAAAAATATATATGGTATAGTTTACACATTTTTATGCAGCGGAACTTATACACAATCTCCTAAATTAAAGTTGATGTCTGCTCTACATGCTTTACTTGCACGAGATTCACATAGTATTTCATGTCCTGAAAAATATAAAGAGGTGAGCTAAAAGCCCAATAGTCATATTCAATAGTTCTCACGCATTAAACCTATCGATAGTATATAATTCAACCATAACAACACGCATCACAATGCAACAATCATAACATCAAAATTCACATATATAAATGCATGTGCACGAAAATATGTATAAAATGCATGTGCATGAATGATTTTTTTTGCACTAAGCAGGATAAATCAAAACTCAAGAATTACATTTAGCACTTAGCATGGGTCAATCGCACCCAAAGATTGCATTTAACACAGCATAGGCCAATCGCACCCAAATTTATATGCAAAAATGAGTACATGATGTATGATGAATACAATACTATGAAAATAAGTAATACGAGCAAATCTTTACATTTTTCTTTCTATACAAGAGAATCAAAATGTTGCAATGCCTAGATCAGGCTCACGGACACGACGAGCTTTTCCTTCTTTCTCTATTTTCTTCTCTCTCTTCTCTCCTATTTTTCCTCTCTTTCTTTTCTCGGCTCCCTTTCTGAGGAGATGAAGTAATAAAAATCTTATTATTTTATAATATCATAAATTAATAATATATATAGTATATGCTCATTTATTAGTTCAAATAATATATGCCCCCTGAACTCTTCAATATTTACTTCTTATATTTAGATATGTACCCATATATATATATGTTATAATATCCATTTATGTCCATACATACATGAGTATATATATCATTCTTACTCAAAGTTATGCTTTTAAATTAGCCTGAATGATGAACCCTCGTCATTCCAGATAACCTTTTTTCATTAAAGTTTATTTGATCTACATGGTCATTTTAATACTTATGCTTGACCCACATATATTATGTGGTTTATAAATACAATATACCTTGTTGATATATATATTAATCAACATATGTCCATAAGTGAATATAACCAACCAATCACATCTACCTATATAATTTGAATATGATGTCAACGGATTAATACATATATATGTATATTATGGAGTTTAATATTTTATAATTCATGAATTCACCTTATTAATCATATAATACAAGGTAATTTTCATAATTAATGTACCTTAATTAATCTTATTTGTCTAATAAGGTTATTATCCTAATTATTCATATAATAAGATTATTATTTCCTTTACTAATATAATAAAATAATTTTCTCAATTTAATCAACCTTATTTATCTTATAAAGTCGTTAATGCACATTATTTACCCTATTTACCCAATAAGGTTATTTTCTCAAATTAACCTTAATTATTTACTAAGGATATTATTCTAATTTCATTACGTAACCTTATTTATATCATAAGGTTATTATTTTCGTTCAATTCACATTATTTATTTAGTAAGGTTATTTTTTATAAATATACCTATTAATGTTATTAATCGATTATTATCATTACCTTGACTATTTTAATAACACATAATTTTCATCATAATACAACATATATAATTCAACACACAATCAAGTAATGTTATATTGTAATTTGTGATTTAACCATAGTTCATTAACTAGGATTAATTCTAACCAAACTTAGGGTATTACAATCAACTCCCCTTCAAAGAATTTCTTCATCGAAATTCAAGCAGGTATATCATGAATACAAGGATGTAGTGATTTACTTGAATCATTTTTTTTTTTTTTTTTTGACCTCATGAGTTTCCAAAACTGTAGTTGTAGTTTCCAAGGCCCTGTCTTGGGGTAGTTTAAAACCTCAATCTTATCTTAATTTGCTAAACTAAGCCAATTAGGCACTGGTATAGTTATGTAAAACTATAAGGTCGCCGCATTGATTATAGTTGTAAATATGATGGTTCTCATTTGCTAGCACCAATATTTACATCTTGTGCTAATAATTCTCTTTTTCATTATTTATCAATAATTGGACGAGGTCATGATTTATTCACAACCTATCCTTCTAGATTCATCCTTGAATCCTAACTTTCAATATCGAATTCAAGTTCTTAGGATATGGTTCTCATAGGTCATTGTTGCTAACTTTTCTAGGTTTAAGAGTTGGAGTTATAACTTTTAATCAGGTATGTTTAATTTTCGATTCAATCCTGGTACTTTGATCCTAAACTACAAGCCAAGACACCTTAGGTCGGTCAATTTCACAAATATTGAGGCAACTGGACTGAAAAGAGGGGGTTTTATTTAAAAATTAGTTGAAAATCGTTCAATTTTGGATCAGTTCCAGTTTCGAATCTTAAACCCAACATACCTTTGTTCCACTTTAAATTATCCTAATGAACTATCCTACATGAATGCATCACACAACAAACAAATGCAATGGCATATTGGGTCTTCCAAGGCCTCACAATTATCCTCTGAACTCGCACGTCCCATACCGTGTGAGATCAGCGATAAGAGATACAACCAAGGTCCTCCAATCTGCCCAAACAACTAGATACCCAACCTATACCAGGTATCCTTCAAGTTTGTCCGTCCCATACCGGTCAAACTTAGCGATACCAGTTATAGTCTGGTTTCTAAAGACTCGCCACACAAAGGCCGAAGTCTTTTACTTCCAAGATTGTCCAGTTATCCTTTGCATTCGTTGTGTCCCATATCATCCCGAGTACAATGATAACAGATCAATCAAGGTCATAAAACACCGTCAAACATTAGTTACATAGGACGCTCCCAATATACCCAATAATATTATTTTTTCTCAAGTCTTCACTCATAATAATGAAGTCTAAGACCTCTGATTAACAATTACTTTGCTGCGTGGCGAGAATTTGAAATGAATTTGAACATAGTAAAATGATTGAACCATTTATCATTATATCTAAAACCATCGAAATCGCTTCGTTTTTGTTTTTCACGTCCACTTTCTCCCATATGTTAGCATTTGTTGCTATCCAACAAAAATCATACGATTGGGTGGAACCGCTCATCAATTCAAAGCTCCAATTGGTGTGATGCATTTCCCTTCTAAATATAGATCCAGCGTCCGTATTACATTTTCCTACCTCCAATGGTATTCTTCAATTATGCTATTAAGTTCCAAGTATTTGTCATGAATATATTTGGGTCAATCCTTTAGGTTATGAGCTTACTTTGATTCCATAACTCAGGATCAATTCTCAATTGATCCAATCATGACTTAATCAAGTTTTATGCATTCTAATAATTTTTTTATTCACTTGTTTGTAGCATAATTCATTTAGATCTCTATTGTCCTTAAAACTTGTTTATTTTGTCTAGCATATCTATGTCCTTGAGGCCTATAATTCTCAAGGTTTCTGTGATGAATTGATTTAGCGAATCAATCACATATTAACCCAATCGTGTGACTCTATATAGACTTCATTACCTATATATTTTTAGGTTAGTTTTATAATCTATGATGATCATAAGTTAAGGTTACCATTTATAATATATATAATACATTATATGGTGTTATGATATATTATACAACATATATTGTATTTTATTTATTTTATTTTTATTTTTTTAATATATAAACAGTCCACCCATGTGGCTGGGCTAGGAATAGCCTAAGCCACGTGGGGCTGAGCTAATTTCCAGCCACGTGCTGGGTTTTTACCCCAGCCGTGGCTGGTTTTATTTATTTATTTATTCTATTCAACGCCTTCTTCATTTCTGCCTCCCGCAGCTTCACTTTCCGCATCATGGTCTCCAGCGCCTTCTTTCTTCTTCGTCTTCCTCTTCGTGCGCCTTCTCTTCACCAATATTTTCTCTTCCATTCTAATTGTTTGTACTTACTATTCAACGTTTTTATTTATACTAACAATTTTCACTATTAAAGTTCTACGCCTAGTATTTTAATACACTTTTGTGGATGTGATGTTCATTTTAGTGAGTCAGTACTCCATTTTTAAAACACTTTAAGCTTTCTAAGATCTCGGAAGATTTGCCACATTTTATCGTATTTGTCCGTTGTTCTAGTGAGTCCTTTACGCAAAGACCGTCACCCTCTCTGATACCAAAATTTACGGTGCTTCCCGTGCACGATATTTACATAATATTTTTATGTCCTAAAAAATATAAAGATGTGAGCTAAAAAATTAATAATCATATCTAATAATTTCTACGCATTAAACCTATTGATAATATATAATTCAATCATAACAAACACGCATCACAAATGTAACAATCATAACATCAAAATTTACATATATTTAAAAAGTACGTACACGAAAATATGTATAAAATATATGTGCATGAATTATTATTTTTACACTAAGAAGGATAAATCAAAATTGAAGGATTATATTTAACACTTAGCATGGGTCGGTCGCACCAAAAAATTATATTTAGCACATAATATGAGTTAATCACACTTAAATTCATATGCAAAAATGAGTACATGATGTAGGATGAATATAACACTATAAAAATAAGTAATACAAACAAACATTGAAAATCATCCTACCTTTTATATATTTCCTTCTACACACAAAAATAAAAATATTGCGGCACCTAGATCAAGCTCGCGGACGCTTTTCCTACTTTCTCACTTTTCTTCTCTCTCTTCTTTCCTCTGTTTCTTTTCTCGGCTCCCTTTTTGGGGAGATAAGTTCAAAATGAAAATGAGCTTCAAACTCATTTGTGAGCTTTAAATAAGTATTATAAAGTAGGCATGCTTGCTTCCCAAGTAATAAAAATCTTATTATTTTATAATATCATAAACTAATAATATATATAATATGTGCTCATTTATTAGTTCAAATAATATATGCCGCTGAACTCTTCAATATTTACTTCTTATATTAGACATGTACCTATATATATGTTATAATATTCATTTATCCATTCATGAATATAAATATCAGTCTTACTCAAACTTATGCTTTTAAATTAGTCCAAATGATTAAGCCTCGTCATTTCAGATAACCCTTTTTATTAAAGTTTATTTGATCTACATGGTCATTTGAATACTTATACTTGACCCACATATATTATGTGGTTTAGAAATACAATATACCTTATTGATATATATATTAATCAACATATGTCCATAAGTGAATATAACTAACCAATCACATCTACCTATGTAATTTGAGTATGATCTTAACCGATTAATACATATATTTGTATATTATAGAGTTTAATATTTTATAATTCATGAATTCACCTTATTAATCATATAATATAAGTTTCATAATTAATGTACCTTAATTAATCTTATTTGTCTAATAAGGTTATTATCCTAATTATTCATATAATAAGATTATTATTTCCTTTACTAATATAATAAGTAATTTCCTCAATTTAATCAACCTTATTTATCTCATAAAGTCGGTAATGCACATTATTTACCCTATTTATCCAATAAGGTTATTTTCTCAAATTAACCTTAATTATTTACTAAGGATATTATTCTAATTTCATTACTTAACCTTATTTATAACATAAGGTTACTATTTCCGTTCAATTCACATTATTTATTAGTAAGATTATTTTTTGTAATATCCGTACCTTAGGATGATGTTATTTTGACCCATAGAATACCCGTATACGTATCATATACAGATTTGATGCTCGACACGTGTTGGTTCGAGTGTCTTTGCATGCTTTTAAGTTATTTAATGTTTGCGTAAAGTTTCGGAATAATGTCGAAACATGTCGAAAACGGTGTTTTTGGAACAGTGGAGCTCGCTTCACGAAGAAGAAATATTTGTCACCGATTACATGAATGACTTTATCTCTTAGATCTGTGGTCCGATTGAGCTGAAGTTTTGTCGGTTTATTCTTCTCTGATAGATCTTAATTATAAACGGTGAAGATCTTGATCGGATTTATCTACTGTGAGTTATAAGACTCCAAACACTGTTTCATAGATTTGTGAATTTTTTTGCGCAGTTTTGATCAAATGGTTGGATATTGCAATTCCACCGTTGGATTGAGCTGAAATTTTATCAGAATGTTGAAAACCGACTCATAAAACTTTTGAACGGTTAAGATGTTAACTTGGTTAGTAGATGGCAAGAAATTGATTATCTAAGTGCAAGTATTGCAACAGAAAAATTGATTTTTGACAGTTTTTGGCAACTTTTAGTTATGGGCCCAAGCTTGTCTATTTAAGCTATTAACACTGTTTTTTCAACTCATTTGCACATTTTGCACTTGATAAAGAGGAGAGAAGTGTTGGAGGAGAGAAAGGAGAGGAAATATTAGGGTTTTGTGGTTTCTTGCTCAAGAACACCTGAGGTTTGCATTTTTCCTCCATTTCTTCCTTGAATCTCTCTATTAGTTGCATGATAGCTTCATTTTGAGCATGAGGGTTTCATTTTGATGCATGCATTGTGATGAACCTCGGATGGGTGGTGTTCCAACCCTAGGCTCTAGTCGCATGTACCCCTTTTAGCTTGTTTATACCATTAATGGCCTTCTTAGACCTCAACCAACATCTAGTAAGTGTTTTCCAACCATTGAATCCCGAATTTGTGAGGGGTGGTGGAAAACCAAAGTTGGAGTTGAGTCTTGTATGTCACATATGTGTGATTAGAGAGTGTTAGGAGTACACTAACGGTGAAACCCCCAATTTCTAACAAGAAATTGGAGGGGTTTAGTTCAAATGACCTTAGACTTTTTCAAAATCTTTGCATGCCAACTATGTTGACCTAGTGGCAATTGTGAATGATTCCATGTTGCAAGATCAGTAAAATTCGTGGCTGATCATGGTGGCCTAGTGTAAATTGGCAATATGGCCTAAGTAGAGAAATTTCCAGATTTTGGGGCTTTTGATACTCTTGATATAAAATCTGAAAATTTATGCAATGTAAGTCTAATAAAACATGATTAGGGTTGATTGATGGTGAAATTCAGTGGTTTCACTTGCTGGAAACCCTAAGTGCTATGTAAAATCGGCCTAGGGCTTGATTTTGGAAAATTTTGCCCAAATTGGGGGTTTTGACCTAAACCAAGTCAATTGATTAAATTGACTTGGGAATTGGCTAATTGGACCCAAATAGAATGAAATTAAGTGTTTAGAATGGTTGAACTTGGGTTAGAATTGATTGACCTAGTTCAATTTGACCCTATGTCTATTGTATAGATTTTTCCCAAATTGGGGCATAGGCTAAGTATTGGCTTGACTTGGGTTTAAATATGGTGGATTAGCATGGACTGGTTTTTAGTTATGTGAATCATGTATAATGCAGGATTTTGATTGACCTGATTAGGCCTATTGATAGTCGTGGTGCATAGGAGTGCTTTGGGAGCATCCTAGTGCTTGTTTGGTTGGAAATTGAATTGGCTAAGTCTAGCCAATTAAATTGTGAGTGTTTCTTTTACTTGTGATTTCTATAGGTGGCATTGTAGTATAAAATGTTTTAAATGTTTATCTAATGTAGTATGCATGATTTATTGAATTCATGAACTGTATTTGAGCATAGTCAGTTGGGAAAGCAATTGAGTTATGTGCATTCCCTAAGCTTGGAATTTCTTATGAAATCCCATTAGGGTGACCGGAAATCCTCAATTATGAACCTTGCAGAGGTTTTCTATGGGTTGTGTATGTTAGGATTCGCCTAGGCATGGTGCTTGCCTTGGTGTGCCAATCTTATGGTTCATGCAACCCTAGGAATCCTAATAGATACGGGTAAGAAATCGGTCGGGCATGGGTTTCGCGCACACATAGCCCTTGTACTAATTCTTACTCAGGAGGTGTTTAGGTTGCATATGCATGTTTATAAATGGTATGCATTGTCTTGTTTATGACATGATACATTAAATTGGCATGTATGTAATCTTGCTTACTCTCATGATTATTTAAATAGTTTTAATGATCTTTCAATATTTTAATTAAATGCATATATATGTTGTCACTTATATAGAACATTTACTGAGCTTGTTGTAGCTCACCCTCACTCTTATCCTTTCAGGTTCTGATAAGATAGGAAAGGGAAGGAAAAAGCTTAGCTACGGAGCGTTTTCCCGTACACTTTTTGATGTAGGTGTTTAATACTTTTGTATTTTGTTAAATATGTACTAAATAACACCTATAGTGTGTATTTAATACTTAGATGAGTTTGTAATTCATGGTTAAGTATTATTATGGAGTTAAAAAAAAAAAAACTTTATGGCTACATTTTGGGAATGTAATATTATTTGATTATGTCCATATGTATTATTGTTGTATATTTGGGGATTATGGTGTGTATTAGAAGGCTTATCAGGATGCCGTGTATGTCGCGGGAGGATATACACGGGGTTTCGTGTTGGTCATGAAGTCACGAATCGTGGGTCGTGACATTTTTTATAAATATACCTATTAATATTATTAATCGATTGTTATCATTACCTTGACTATTTTAATAACACATAATTTCCATCGTAATACAAAATATATAATCCAACACACAATCAAGTAATGTTACATTATAATTTGTGGTTTAATCGCAGTTCATTAACTAGGGTTAATCTCCAACCAAACTTGGGGTATTACAGCTTGCCTCAGGAAGGACGCTGACCGATTTAAGTAAAAACTTCACTAGGACGCTAATGGTTACTAGGTAGTGGCACGTGAGTGTGTCAGGGATGCGCTTATCGATTTTGGTAATGTATAAATTCGATCCAGAGTGACTCAGTCGTCACTTTCACGTATTGATGCCCTAGGACGCTCATTTTGAAAGTTTCGAGGAACTGTTCCAGAACCACTGCTATACCTACCTTCAACCGATTTTTTGTCAATTCTTCAAATCCTTAGGTAAAAACTTTATCTCTACTTAATTCTGAATCTTTTGATCCCCATTTTACATCGAGACTTCTCGGTTTTCTACCATTGTTATTATGATTTTCCAATGGCTCCCAAGTCAAAGAAGCTTCGCACTTTCTCAGCCATTAAAAGAGCTTTATCACCCTCACCACCTCCAGTTAGGAGAGTGAGACAGAGAACTGAGCCTTCCCAAGATCAACCAGTTGAGGCACCAATCGCCTGTGTACCCACACCTCCAGCTGAAACCCCAACCGAAGTTCCAAACCCATTTCCTTCAACCCAGAAATCCAAAAAGGGAGATAAAGCTGAAAAGTTTGCCAACCAAGCTGTAATAAATGGTTGTTTTGTTGATTTTGAGTTTTTTACTAACTCACACCTAGATATTTTATCTTTGTTTGAGTTCCAGGGCTGGACCAAACTGCTTACCTACCATTCTAAATGGTATACTAGTCTTGTCAGCCAATTCTATCAAAACCTTGAAGAAAAGCCCAGATCAGGACTTGTGAGACAGTTCAAGGTCAAAGGAAAATCTGTTGAAATTTCTCCTAGATTCTTTTCTAATACCTTCTTTTGCCCAATGATGAGAGTGCAAACATTCTTTCTTTTACCAAAGGAAAATTCCAGTACTCAGGCTATAATAGCCTTTCTACCTTGAATTTGATTTCCAAGAAAAAGGATCATGTGAATGTTAATAAGAAACTCACTAACCAATCCTTTGAGCTTATTCCCAAAATAATCCACAATATCATTACCCATATCATTCAGCCCAAGTCAGGTAATAGGGGCAATGTGAATGAACTGGACCTATTTTTCATATGGTGTATTCTAGAAAAGAAGAAAATTGATCTCGCCCATATTCTCATACATGTCATGGATATTGTGGCTAGTAGAAGAGGATGTTTTCCATCTGGAATGTACCTCACCACACTGTTTGAGAAGAGTGGAGTTAACTTCAGTGGTGAAGATGCTAAGAAGACCAGCAGATATCACTGCATTGGTAAAACCACTGTGAAGTTGATGAGATATGCGTATGTCCCTACATTAGAAAAATGGTTTCCAATGGCAGAAGTTCCACAAGAAGGTGAATCAAGTGGAAAGGGAAATGCTCAAACTGAAGCAAGAACAAACGACTCTCCTAAAATAGAAAAAAAAATTGTTCAAGCTTCAAATGTTCAAGTTGATTTGGCTTTGGAGGAGCAAGCTGATCTTGTTGTTGAAACTAAACACGTAGCAACTCAAGCTCAGGAAGTTGAACATGTTGAAGAGGTTCAAGATAAAGAAGAATGCATGATTGAAGCTCAACCAGTCGATCTTCAAACTGAGGCACATAATGAACATGCCATGGAAGAGGCTCGTGTAGAACAGGTTGTTCAAACTGTCCAAGAGAGTCAGGCTGCACTGATTGGTAAAGCTGAAGATGATCTCATGGAAGAAGTGAACCAAATTGCTCAGGTTGCTGTTAAAGAACAATTATCTGCGAGAGAGGCTACTGATGCAATTTTGGAAGACATTATTGAGGAAGTTGTTCAGGAGAGAGTCAATGATGACTCAGAAAGGCCATTTCTGATAAACCATCTCCTGTTGATGTTCCTTTGTCAGAGGAACCCCATGCTCTGAGAGAAGAAGAATCTATTGAGATTCAAGTAGAAAGAGAATCTCATGAAGTTGGCTTGAAATCTACGGAAGAAAGGGTTATGAACTTGCTACCATACCCTACAATGAAGTTGAGATAAAAATGGATGTTGATGATGATGTTCAGAGTGAAGAATACCATGAGGCTGCTACTGATCCTCAAGAAGAGGAATATGGTGTAGAAGATACTCCGGAAGAGAGTTCATCTTCACATGATAAATATGATCACCATTTACCATCTTATCCTTCTTCCAGCATGCCTGCAGATTATTTCTTCAAAGAAGAAGATTTTCTAAGGAAAGTCAGATAAGATCAGATTTTTGTTATGTCTCAGCTGATGACCAAGTTGGAACAAAATCAGTTGCAGTAGAAGAATGAGATTTTAACATAAATTAGGAATTCTCTGAAGGATCAGGAAAATGAAGAGATTAAGGAGATCAAAGAATACACCACTCACTTGATCCAAGCAACAGAAATGCTAAGAAAAGTGACACAGCAAATGGACAGTCAATTAGGTGTTTTGCAATATCTACCTTCATCGAGTTCCACTTCCTCACTTACTGATTGTTTGATGAAAGAAATTCAAGAAAGTTTGCAACAGATCAAGGCATTCATGAAGGCCTTTGTTGCTTCTGTTCAAACAAGGCCACATTTTGTTCAAATCCAATCCAGCTCTCTGCCATCACCTGCCCAAAGTCAAGCCCCATCAAGTCAACAAGGAGTAAGACCACCAAGACCTTCTCAAAGTGATTTAAGTATAGAAATTCTGAAGAAAATTTTTTAGGATATTCAAAATTTAAAGAGCAAGGTTGCTGAGTCATCTCAGAATTCATCTAGCACAGATGCTCTGCAATCTGTCTTGGATGTTATCTTTGACCAAGCATCTAATAAAGTATATCTTGATCCTATGCTGAAGGCCATCTCAAGTTTAAAGGAAAGTATAACATTGCTAGACCAGCATCATCAGAGGATAGCAAACTAACCAAGATTCTAGACTTGATTACTTGAGCCTATGAGAATATGCAAACTATTGAGAACAAGACGCCATTCCTTGCCATTCCTTGAGCCTATGAGTTGAAGGAATTGTAGGATTCTTCGAAGATATTTTCAAGGCAATGAACAACAAATTACACTCCACAGTTTGGTACATTACCTCAAGCATGAAACATTTTTGCATGCTCTTTCATCTGTTGGAGAAGAAGGGTGTGAATGTTCCACCAGTACCAAGAGCTCCAGCATTCACACGGCCACAATGACCTAAGGAGTCTGATACACTTCTTGGTATTTTAGAATGTGAAGATGCAGAAGAGTCTAATGAAGAGCCCCTGCATAGAATCTCTCAAAAAATTTCTCCACCTCCTAGTGATGCTTCTCAGAGGTTTCCCAGTCCTCAACACAAACACCTAGTCAGACCTGAGTTTCTAGGACAATTAATCACATTTGCATTTGTTGAGGGACTTGCTGAAAGGAAGGGCAAAGGATTCAAGTCTGCTCCACCCATTGACCCTTTCAGATTTGGTGTCTCTAATACTGCTTATGAAAAGTTCATTAAGGATTCAAAAACAACAGTTGTGCTTAAAAAGTTCCTTAAGAGCTTAAGGAAAGAGGATCCAGAGCAAGGCAGTCCCAGTGGTTTCAAGAAGCCACGAGCACCAAGGAAGCCTAAGGATAATTCTAAGAAAAAGAAGTCAATTCAAGTGGATCTAAGAAAGACAAGGAAGAAGAAAGGAAGAGGAAGGGCAAGGGTCCTAGTTTGAGCTAAGCCTATCCACTTTTTGATGTTTTCAAAATGGGGAGAATAATGTAGACATTAGGCTAAGTCAACTCAAGTGGGAAGCTATAAGATAGGGTGAGATTATAATTTATAAATGTACGAAATTGTGTTATACTTGTAAATGTTTTGTTTAATCAGAACTTGATGTTATGAATATATTCTTCTGACATCTTAAATGAATCTAAATTGCTATGTTTGCTCTTCATCTGATATGTGTTTTGCATTGAGCATTAAATGACTGATTAAATGAATGCAATCATCTGTACCATGCTAATGTGAATTGTAAGAAACTATATGCATCTATATGTCACTTAGCCCAATGGTCTCTGAGTGTTTGAAATCATCAAAAAAAGGGAGATTGTTATCTCAAGGAACCCCAAAATGAGAATGTTTTGATAATTCCAAACTACTCATGTTTGTGTATCTAATGATCTTGTTAAGTATTTCAGATTTATTAAGATTCAAGCTCAAAGAGAAGAGCTTACAAGTTTATTGAATGTCAATGATCAAGCTTCAAGTTTTCAGTACTTAGAATGTAAATCTATCGATCAAATTACTCTCGGCAAGATCTACTTAATTGCATGTTTTGATCGATATGTTTGAAAGGTTTTTCAAATGATTTAAATTCTTAATCATTTTAAATGTTTGATTTGATCAAATCTTTGTCTAATTTAAATAAGTTTTGAAAGGCTTAAACTGTTTTTAATAAACAATCTTTAAGTGTTCGATCAGGACGCTAATGTCTTAGTAGCGCCTTCCTGCACTTGCATGTCAGGGAGCTGATGATATGTTAGGTTGTTGATAGAGTTCAAGGTTGAAACGTCCATATTTATTAGGATGCTTACTTCATCGGTAGCGCCCTCATTGAGTCAAGCATTGAACTTATCAGGATGCTGATTCAACATCAGCTAGTTGATCGTCTTACGCATCAGGGCGCTTACATTGTAAGTAGTGCCCTTATGTTCCTAAGTGTTTTAAGTGCCTTTAAAATTGTGTTAGGACGCTGATCGTTCTTCAGCGTACTTATCATTTTTACAAGTTAAAACATCAGGATGCTCATCATCTAGCAGCGCTCTTATGTTTTTTCAGTTATTTTTAAACATGTTTTAAGTATCATGATGCTTCCACATAAGTAGTGCCATCATGACTTTAAGTATGCTAAAATAAAACATGACGCTAACTTCTGATTAACGCCCTCATAGCTCTTAGTCGTTTTCAATCGATAAGTAAGTTAAGACGCTTACGATCAAGTAGCCCTCACCTCACAGTTCAACAAGACGCTTATGGTCCATGAGCACCCTCAAGGAACAAAACGACAAAGTTGGTTTTATGCGTCAAGACGTTGATTGACCAATTAAAACGCTAATCCAACACTGTCACAAAGTTGACACTTGCATTTTTTCAGTTTACTTTTTCAGAACTTTTTATGCACATAAACCTTTTCAGATTTGTTAGAGATTTCCTCTAATGCACAAAATCACGATTCCTAAAACCTTCTTGATTCGTGTAATCTAAAAAGAACCAGAATGTTCATGAAGATTGCATTTGCCATCTTCGTGAAAGATTATAGTTGTTGTGAGTAAACGATCATTTTAAAATTCGAATTCAAATGACCAACAACTTCATTTATACTGAGTTTATAAATACCAGCACTTAGGCTCAAATCATACACCAAAAATTCACCAAGTAAATACTTTTGAAAGTTAGTCGAATTTTCAATTTGATTTTAGATCTTAAATTGTTTTAGTTTTTCAAAGTGTCTTCTTTGAAACTATGTTTATTCAAAAGATTTTCATATTGAGCTTAATATTTATCTTTCTTTGAAAATCTATTTGAAGGTTACTAAATTGTTTTCACTCAAATTTCCAACATTGTTTTAATCATATATCATACTTGCTAAAAGAAAAATTTGAGAGATAGTTCATAGGATACAGTTGTACTTCATTTCATATCTTGTATACTGTATCGAGTTGTAACAGTAGTTATATAAACTATTGAGTACCCAACTTTGTTTTTCGAACAAATGGTTGTTCTCAAGCCTGGAAGTTGAGAAGGCTTAGGTTAGTCTCACACTCGGAAGTTGAGATAGGTAGTTCTCTAGCCTGTAAGTCGATAGGTATAGGTTAGTTCTCTAGCCTGTAAGTCGATAGGTATAGGTAGTTCTCTAGCCTGTAAGTCGAGAGATTTAGGTTGGTCTCAAGCTTGCAAGTTGAGCATTGCAACGGTTGTTCTCACACTTGGAAGTTGAGAAAATGTGTAACGATTTGGTTCTTACCCGTAAGAGAATCCCTTAGTGAAGAGGTTTCAAATCCTGACTGAGGAGGTTAAGTAGTGGACGTAGGCAAGTAGTCGAACCTCTCTAAATAGATTGTATATATTGATTTACTTTTCTGCACTTATTTAGTTGCCATTACATTAACTTTAATTGTCTAAGTGTCCAATTCACCTCCCTCTTGGACATACCTGGGCCAACAATAGTTGTCTGCTCATTCAAGAATCTTTGCATAGGACCGAGCCTTCCTCTTTCCAAGTGAATAGTGAAACCTTCCAGGCTTTAGCCCGATCTCGAAAGTTGTCTCGGCAGTCTGGTCGTCACAACCGTCCACTTCTAGCTTCCATCATCGAAATGCAGCAGATAATCTTTCAGGCTTTCTCTTTGTTTTTTTCAAATTGCGAGTATGTTATTCACTGGTCATTTTCTTTCTTTCTTACCAGCAAAGTGCTTCATGAACTTGTGTGCTAGTTGCCTGAAAGAATGGATAGATCTAGGCTTCAATCTTCAATACCACTTCTTAGCCAAACCACCCAGAGTGATTTGAAAACCCTTGCACATTGTGGCATCATTGTACCCCTTGAACTCCATCCACAATTTGAAGTTCTCAATGTGTTCCCTTAGATCTGTTTTGCTTTTGTATGTTCAGATTTCAACAGTCTTGACATTTTTAGGCTAGGGTGTTCGGAGGATCTCCCTCGTAAAAGGTGAGGGAAAGTCCTTGTACTCCTCATAACACCGAGCTTGATCTCGGCTGGGTATGACTGTTCTTGATCTAGATAAGGAAGGTACTGACCTCCTGGACACCGACCTATTTCTGTTGAGTGCAAACCGCAAACGTACGGTGTCAAGTTATAATATAAAACTGATGAGATATCGAATTGTCGTCCTCTAGGTTTGATACTCACACTAAATATCGTTTCACTAACCCTAACTTTATTTAGAAAATCAAATTCGATTGATTAAGTGAAATAAATAATTAATTAAATAACTAGAAAGTAAACTAAAGTAATAATCATAGATAGAATGGTCTAGAGGTTCAATTTCTCCTCACTATCAACTATGCATGAATATGGGATTATCATCAACTCAATTTCCTTGTTTATAAGTCGAAAACCCTAACGTTACTAACTCTCTCTCTCGAGCACCAGTTAGAACATGCTATTAGAATTCTAGGTTTAACTCTTTCGATGAAAACCCAAAATGCTAATAACTTATTAAGATATATGGTTCTCTTCAATAACTTCAAGGTATATTTCGATCTCCTCTCGGTCTCACGATCACCCAGGTTATATCTTCCTTGTTCCAACCCAAAATACCGTCTCGAGCACCTATTTCAAGTCTAGAATCATCCAATCCTTGGCCAAGGGATTAAAAGCATTACACCCAAAAAAACATAAACAAACTAGAAACTTTATTGACAATAATCAAAACAATAAAATCTAAAGCATAGTATCGAGTTTGGATTAATTTACACCTCTAGATAGAGGATTTAGTTCATGAATAAAGACATGAAAGCATGAAATAATATGATGAACATGAATCTAAACCAAGAAAAAACAAGTAGAAGGAAGGGAAAGTGTTGGAGATTCTTCAATGATCTTCAATCTTGCTCTTTTCTGCTTCAAAGTCTAGCCGTCTTCCTTGCTCTTCACAATATTTCATCCTCTATTTTTCATCCTCTATTTTTCATCCTCTTTTCCTCTTCATAATGTTCTATTTATAATCACAAGTCCATAGAAACAAATCGCGTCCAATTCGGAGTTGAATTGAGGAAGTTATGGCCAAAATACCTGGAATTAGAAAGTTTCCAAAATTGTCTCGAACCCGACGCCGTGGCGGCTCCCACTTGCTGGATTTTTGTACATCTTCTGCTTGTGGACTTAGCCAATTTTCCATCTTTTGCCTTGGTTGCTCCATGTATCTTCATTCAAATTTTTATGCAACTTGTTTCCAACTTCCAAGTCCACTTTAGGTCTATCAAACCACCTTCAAAACAACCCAAATCAAGTGAGTATCATGCTTTAATAATCTCATGAACCAACCTATAAAAATCCAAACTGAAATAATGTCAAAATATCAAAACTTGACTAAACTATCAAATAACCTAAATAATGATAAACTAACCTAATATATGAACTAAATACCATAAAACACACCTAAAACATTTTCCAAAACATATACTAAATACCTACTTATCAGTTTCTGTCGGTTCTTTCGTTGTCAAACCTTTTTTATGGCATCGACCTGTCTGCTCTGGCAGATGCCGACCTGGGACACTCGAAAATCAAGTTTAGCCCTTGTTTTCTGTTGAGAGAGTGACGTAAGTCTCCTATGGGGAACGATCTGGGGTTGGAGCTCGGCAGGTGATGGCTACGCACCGACTTCTGTCACGATGTGACGCTCAGGCACCGAATCGCCTCTTCCTTCTGAGGTCGCAAGTCGGGGGTTACTTGGATAGGGAGTACTTCCTTTAATATCTGTTGTTGCATCTGATGTTGCTCCAAAACCATCTGGGACATCTTCTCCAGGTTTTTCTCTATGGCGGTGAGTCTGGTTTTATGTTTCTCAGTAGAAGATTTTTCTGACTTCTTTGGTGGCCTTTCCCTCTTCTTATCCTAAGGGACCACCGGTTTGGCGGCTGGTTATAGTTCTATTGGGATTTTTGCATCTTGACTCATTACGAAAGAACTATTTACGGCTTAGAGTGTCTTGTCCCCACAGACGGCCCAAATGTTGGTGCAACCGGTGTGGTGTCGGCCAAAGACCATTTGATGCCTAAGTCAGTTCAAAGCTCGTAGAAGAGTAGAAGAATAGTAGAGCTGAATTGTGTAGAGAATCACGTAACTTCCCCCTTAGGGGTGACAAGTTTTTTATAGAGTTGGGTATTTGGCCTTGTGGTATGGTTGTAGTCAAACTAGGAGTACCCAGAAGTATTTCGGTCGGATTAGGAAAGTTTCAGTATTCATCCTATTCGAATTATGAGGGATTTAGTTCTTTCCTAGTCGAACTGGAAGAGCTGAGTAGCCTTCTAGTAGGACTCGAGAGGTCGGATAGTCCTTATCATGGTCGGACTAGTAGAGAATCCCGAGTTTGTTGCAATAAATCATGCACGGTCGTTATTCGCTAGTTCGACAGATTTTTTACCTTGGTCGGTAGGACCGACCAGGTCTCGGGTTGTATGCATGGCTGAGTAGATCAATATTTTTTGTTCAAAACAGGTCGGTATGTCTACCTACTCTGTATCACATCCTACTTGGTGAGACTGGCGTGGCTGACGTGTTTATGCTCGATATGTGGTCCAACCAAAGGTATATGAGAAAGTTACAGTTTCTTACTTGTTTTCTCTATTGATCATGATTTGTTCATGATCTTACTTATTTGATTGCTTGTTTACAAGTAATTCTTAGTTTTCAATTTGTTCAATTGTACACTATATGCATGATTTGTAACAGTAAGCATGATAATCTACGTATATATGCATGTATTTGAATTCATGAAATAAATTTCGAAATGGAGGTGACTGTGACATTACTGAAGTAATGTGCTCGGACACGGATAACTATTTTATAACTCATTTTTCAGAAAAAGTACGTGTTGGTTCGACTTGAGTGTGTTCTAGGTATGGGGTCATGCCTATGTAAAGTAAAATGAGTATATGAGATAGGTTAGAGGTAAAAATAAAAAATAAAAAAAATTGGAGAAATAGGAAATCCTGTGTTGGGCGTCCTTTATAGCACGAAATGGAATGAAACTTTAACAAATAAATAAATCACAACTATGTCACATGACTACGATGGCTTTTAATATATGTTTAGTCTTACACGTAAAATCATTTGTCTATTAATATCTTATGAAATAAATATAGTCTTAGAGAACTACCTATGTAATAAATTCACAATATATATTAAACAAAAAAATTAACTATCAATTTATCCATCTTATCATTCAAAATTTATTTTTATATTTTTACTATATAGTTAAAATTTGTATTACATACACTATTAAAACACTAAAATTAAATATTTTATTACCTCTTTAAGTTCAATTCGTAGACTCTGAGAGAAACGATGTGGGACTAAGCAAGGGAAACACACACACACAACACACTCCCATTGGCTTTTTTTTTAACGGTGGGGAAGGGGAAGGAATAGGGGAACACACCTAGTTAGGCTTATATCCTTGGTTCGCGTATCCCTTAAGTTAGGATCCCTTTTGGGTTGAGACTCCTTGGTGTTTGGGTCTAGCTGGTTAGGATATCTGTGAGGTGTGTGTTGGGTTGAGCTTCAATATTCTCTTATTCCTTTTCCTTCTCCACCGTTAAAAAAAGCCAATGGGCATGTGAGTATGAGTGTGTATTTCCCTTACTTAGTCCCACATCGCCTCCCAGAGTCTACCTGGTTAGGCTTATATCCTTGGTTCGCGTCTCCGTTAAGTTAGGATCCCTTTTGGGTTAAGGCTCTTTGGTGTTTGTCTGTGAGGTGTGTATTGGGTTGAGCTTCAATATTTTCCTATTCCTTCTCCTTCCCCACCGTTCAAAAAAAGCCAATGGGCGCATGTGTGTGCGTGTGTTGTGTGCATGGTTCGAAAATTCTCCGAAATTCGGCGAACTTCTACGAATTATTTCTCTTTTTTTACCATCGAAGTGCGAAGTGGATATAAAATAAAAAATACAAAAATTCGCTGAAATAGTTCGATAAAATTTGACAAAATTTGATAAACTTTAATAAAATTTCTATTTTTCAATTCAAAAATGCAAAAATTCGACAAGAAATTCGATAAAATTCAACAAAGTTCGATGAAATTGGACAAAGAAGTAAAAAAATATTATTTCATTAATAAAAACAAAAAAAAAATATATCAATAATTATGTATTATTTTCAACTTCATCAACCAACATAGCAATATAAATTTTAAAAAATAATTTAATAAGCTAACAAATTATATAGTTTATGGGATATGTTTTATCAAAAAGAGAAGAAAAGAAGCAAAAAAATAAATAAATAAAGTTAAAATAAAATAAAAACTTAAAAATAAATTAAAAAAGTTTCCAAAGCCATCTTCTTTTAGTTAACTCTTATAAAACAAGATTAAAAAACAATACATTTAAATAATAAACAAATAAATTATGCATGGTGAGATTCAAACTAGCAAAGTATATGGTTGAGAAGCAAGCCACCAAAAAATTAAATATCAAAACAAAGAAAATAAATTAAGACCAAAAGCCACCATTTCAAATTTATCAACCCACTTAATAAGATTGATTTTGTTAGGTCACTTATTGATATTTTTATGAATTAAAAGTGTTTATTTATATTAGTTTTTTAGCTTATACTACAATAAATCTATATATTTAAGCATATATAAAAAAATTCTCTGAACTTCTCTAATTAGAAATTTTTTACAAAAATTCTCCATGTTAAATTAAACTTCTCCAAATTAATTCCAATTTTCAAGTGACCGAAGTCAAGTTGAAATCGAATTTTTGATCCTTGGATATGTGTTAAACAATGTTAATGTAAAAACACATGTTTCAACCGATTGCATTTATACTTTTATATGTGAAAAATATCTATTTATGTTTGTTTTCATCATTTCTAATAGTAATTATACATATTTTAACATCTATATAGAAATTCTTTAAACTTCTCTAAGTTGGCAAATTTTTACAATAATTCTCCAAGACTTCTCAAACTTTTTCGAATTAATTCTAATTTTTAAAGGTCGAAGTGTTGGGCGAAATCGAAGTTTCGAACCTTAGTTGTTTGTGTGTGTGTTTTTCTTATTTAGTCCCACATCGCCTTGCAGAGTCTACTTGGTTAGGCTTATATCATCGGTTTGCGTCTCCCTTATATTAAGATCCCTTTTGGGTTGAGGCTCCTTGATGTTTGGATCTAACTAGTTAGGATATCTGTGACCTGTGTGTTAGGTTAATTTTCAGTATTTTCGTATTCTTTTCTCCTTCCCCACCGTTCAAAAAAAAAAAGTTTGTGCGGAGCGCGATCCCGGGACTAGTTCTAATTTAAAAACGCCACATGATGTATATAAGTGGCATATATATATATATATATGTGCAAATTGTGACATATGTTTGATTGAAGGTTTATCTTATACATAAATTGTGATGATTTTTTAAGAAAAGAGATTGTAATAAATAATTATATGAGATCAATAATGTAAAAAAAACAAGTTATAAAGTACCGTATTGTAAATGGTGTAACTTTTAAGTATTCGCTTAGCCAAAAAAAAAAAAAAATCACACCGCCCCCCAACGTCGCCAACGTCGCCGCCCTATACCTCCCTGCTGCGATTTCGATTTCCCCGTTCGCCCAAGCCCCAACCTTCGATTTCGCCATGTCCCCAGCCTCGCTGCCCTAACGACACACCCAGCTTCATCTGCAATTTCGAGTTTTCCGTTTCCCAACGCAACCTGCGATTTCTTCGTTCTCCGCCGGTCGCCACTAACCCCCAACGCCGATTTCTTCAACGCCAAGGTATTGATTTCTTCGTTCTCTTCTCCATTCTCCAACGTCGATTTCTTTATTTTTTCATGTGGTGTGGTATTTTTTCATTCTCCAATTCTTATCCTGCAAATTCAAGAAATCAACAACGATGCTAATAAGGGGGCTAGAAATAATTCATCAGGTCTTCCAGTAGCTGAGATGGAGCCCAAGATTGTTGTTATCATGGCTGGTGATGAGCAACCCTCCTACTTGGCTTAACCGCTTTCATTTCTTTAATTAATTTCTTCTCTGCCGCCACGGATAATTTGGATCAGAGTAAATGTTCAGATTATGTATAAGAGGAATTGATGATTCTTTTAATTCTGTTATTGATTACTTGATGTGTGTGTGTGTATATATATCAGATTAATGCTAGGAGCTGATTGTACTACTCTTCTTTTGTTATATATCCTGTGTTATTCTTCATGATTCCTTCTTTTATTTTATTTTATTTTTGCGTGGATTGAATGTGTTTTGAAAAGGTAAAATATTGAGATTTATAGCCGTAAAATTGGCGAAAATAAACCGATCAACCCAAACCGAACAAATTCGGTTCTGTTTGCATATTAGATCGGTTCGGTTTTGGTTTCAGAAAATCCAAACTGATTTAAGTTCAGTTCGGTTTTGGTTTTCAGTGAAAACGAAACCAAACCGGGGTTTGTCCACCCCTAACATTTAGTGACTTCTTTGCGGCATTTTGAGGAGTGAGAGGTTTTTGGTGGCTTCGTTTGAACACTAACTTTTAGTAACTTCTTCATTATGTTCCATCTTTTTACTCATTTATTGTGAAATTCTTGTGGAACGGATTGATTTTCTTTAGAAACCAGCGTTACCCATGCCTTGATGATTGTAAATTTCAGCTTGTATTGTTTTTTCTTTTTTTTTAAACCTTATATTATTCATGCTTGTAAAAAAAAAAAAAAAAAACATCACAACTGCTGTATCCAATATCTCCTTTATTGTAGAAATCAACATACTTTTATTAGGCTAATTTGGTTTTGAAGAAGATTAGTGGGCAGTTTAGGAGGTTTTAATTTTTTTTAGGCCCTATCTTCCTCCCTGAACTATTGATCACAATCTTTTAAGGGAATTCCATGAAGGTGGAGGGGAGGGAGAATGTGACACGTTAAACTCAAATGAGTATGAGGAAGCTGTGTAGATGAAGTTCTTTTTTTGGGTTTAGTTCTCTGAGATGGATAAAGGTAAAAGAACCTTCAACATGTCATGTTTTCACTCGTTTATGTAATCATCTATGGGAACCTTTGCTTTGCCCAATTTTTCAGTTGTTATTCTAAAATTTGTGGTGTGAATGTCATTTTGGTGAAGCACTAAAGACGGGTAGTGTGAGGAGTCAGATTCTCTATTTTATTGTCTTATGTTCAATGGGAGGAAATCTAGTTCTTAGCGTTATGTAAATTTTCTAGGGAAGTATATAGTTCAGCCTCTATGTTAGGGTATATTCTAGTATACTCAATACATAGTTTCAGTTCCTTATTGTAGTTTGATCTTTGGACGACTCTCTTCTGTTTGATGGTGCTATACTACTTGACCTGATTATACATATTTCTAAATCTCCACATGATATCAAAACTCAGTTTTAGATTGAAAATAATTAGAAAATCTATGATCTGATTGTATATTCTAATTAACTTATACCAAATGTCCAATTGGAAAAGCATATGTTTTTACATGACTATTTACTTCACTGCAGGTGTATCAATGACAGGGGTAGTAAGAAAGTTCGTTACTGCATCAGTGTTTATGTGGTTGGCTCCAATTGCCATTTTATATGGTTTTAATCATAATTTATTTCCTGGTAAGCTTCCCTCTGCAAGCATTTGTACCTGTCTCATCTTTGTTCATTTTACTCGTAATTCAAAAAATTAAAAGAGATCTTTTAACATTTTCAAAAAGAGTTTTTAGTTTTCACATCAATCTATACCTGTTTAAGTCTATGGTTTTGAAAATGATAAGTATATGAATAGAAATGTTTGATAAACTCTGACTCAGCTACATGATATGGTGCTATCCCTGTATATTGAATATTGTGCTGGGTAGTGTCTTGTTCATTAGCTCTTACAGATATCTCATGATCAGTTTGATATTATGTATATGCCACAAGTGCTAAACAAAGAGCAAGCTTGAATGGTCTAATAGAATTGCCATTTCTTAAGATGCCTAAACATAGTTTTTTAACTTTCTCACTTTCTGACTGTATTATGATTGTAACTCAGCAATCTTGGATATCTGTTCAATTGCTTGTGTTTTTATATTACATGTCAATTCTTTTTTGTTTCTCTTGCCCAGGTTGTTTTAAAGAACACAGAGCTTGTGTTGTGTTCGATATAGTTATTTTAGTGGTTCTGATTTGATTTTAGTTTAAACATGGTGATGCTTTTTGATGCAAGCGATGATATTATTAGTGTCACTGTTCTACTGAAAAGCCATTGCACTGACATTTTCATATGGTGCCTTGATAATTTATGATACTATTGAACTACTTTTGCTAGCACAAATCCTTTATAACATCTTTACGGCAGCATCATGCTGTTAAATTTGAGCTCATAAATTTTCTGTATAGAGAAAAGTTCATGAGACTGAATCAATAGGCAAAGACAAAGTAAGTACAATGTATTTTCTTGTGTACTACATGAAAAGAGCTGAAATGAAGTTGACTTGGAGGAAATGCTTTCTTTCTCTATTTTGGTTGCCCTTTTACTTTTTTCAGATAAATACCTTAGGGAAGCAACTTCTAATATTTTCCAATGTCTGATTTGCATTTTATTTTGATCATAAACAATTACTTATTGATTATGGATTATAAGAAATTTATTTACCTTCGATTCTTATTTTAAGTGTTTTTTTCTGTTTGTGCAGGTTCAACTCAGCTGTCTTCCTA
>JAYMFD010000359.1:0-63820 GCA_035771175.1 Paratinospora sagittata | reverse complement strand
TCTTCATTCCATAGAACCAGAATTATCTTTTCATGTCCTGGTACATCTTGTCGCCACCCGGGTACGTGGCGAACTTAGACCCATGGTACTCAACCAGAACCTCATGCTGAAGTTCGGGATCCCAGGGTAAGCACACCCGTTTCTTGTAAAACACCGTCCCATCCGATGTGGGTGACCAAAGAGTGGGGGCCTTGCCTCCGGAGATGAGTTCTCTTTTATCCATGAGTTCGACATCATTAACTTGTGCTGCGAAGATTTTTCAAATCAATTCAGAGTGGGCAGTCAGTTGGGCAAACCTGATGTTGTTGATATTTTCGACCAGCTAAAAATTGAGACATTAAATCTCGGATATCAGTTTGCTCATTTCAAAATTTACAAGTAGGCTAAGACATTCGAATTTTGACTTAAGGAGTCAGCCACAACGTTGGCCTTACCTGGATGGTACTGCAACTCAAAGTTGTAGTCTTTGATGAATTCGTGCCAGCTTCTTTGTCAAAGGTTCAAGTCATTTTGGGTATAAATATACAGAAGGCTCTTATGGTCTAAGATAACCTCAAAACGTTCTCCATACAAATAGTGTCCAGCTTTTTAAAGCGAACAACACAACGACAAGCTCAAGGTCATGAGTGGGGTAGTTAACCTCATGAAGTTTCAGCTGCCTAGACGTGTAAGCGATAACACGACCTTTTTGCATCAATACTGCCCCAAGCCCTTGTAATGATGCGTCCATTTATAGTGTGTAACCTGTCCCATTCTTTAGGTGTGGTAAGAACTGGGGCTAAGGTTAGCCTTTTCTTGAGCTCTCGAAAAGATGCTTCACATGCATCGTTCTAGTGGAAACGGGCATCCTTTCGAGTTAATCCGGTGAGGGGTTCAGCCAGCTTGGAGAAATCCTTATTGAAACGCCTGTAGTACCCTGCTAATCTGAGGAAGCTTCTGATTTCGGTAACGGTGGTATGTTGCTTCCAGTCAAGGATAACTTCTACCTTTGCAGGATTAACCTCAATACCATTGTGAGAAACAACGTGACCGAGGAACTTGACCTTGGTCATCCATAACTCACCCTTGCTTAGCTTGGCCTAAAGCTGATGTTGTTAGAGTGTGCTAAGCATAGTCCGCAAGTGTGTTTCATGGAGTTCCCTTGTAGGTGAATTTACCAAGATATCATTGACAAAGACAACTACGAAATGACCGTGGAACAACCGAAATATGTGGTTCATTAAGTCCATAAAGGCAGCAGGTGCATTAGTTAAACTGAATGACATCGCAAAAAATTCGTAGTGGCCATACCTTGTGTCGAAGGCTGTCTTTGGGATATCTGATTCCTTGATCCTCAGTTGATGATATCCAGATCGAAGATCGATCTTTGAAAAAAACCTGGCTCCACTTAGCTGGTCGAAAAGATCTTCGATTTAGGGTAATGGATATCTGTTCTTGATGGTCACCTTATTCAACTTCCTATAGTCGATGCAGAGCCAGAGCGATCCGTCTTTTTTCTTAACAAAATGAGCCAGAGCGCCCCAAGGTGAGGTCCTCTTTCTGATGAAGCCTAAAGCCTAACCCTTCCAACTCCTTTAATTGTCTGTCCAGCTCCACCAGTTCCACATTTGGCATCCGGTGTGGTGGAACGTAGGTGGGTTTGGTTCCAGGAATCAATTTGATTTCGAAGTCAAATTCTCGGGGAGGAGGAACTCCTGGAAGATCGTCTAAGAATACAATTGGGTATTCTCTAACAACTGGGACGTTGTTGAGGCTTAAAGGGTGGTTGGGCTTTTCTGTATCATTGTTTTTATAAAAAATTGAAATAGTTTGCAACTGTGCTTTTAAAAGAAACATAGTGGAATGGTAAGATCTTCTGCGGGTCCCCTGAATCTTCAGATTATTCCCGTAAGGTAGAGTTAACAAAACCTATTTTTTTGGCAGTCAATTTAGGCATGAAAAGAGGTTAAGCAATCCATTCCCAGGATGGCATCAAAGTCTATGAAGTTCATCACAAACAGGTCTGGATATAAGAGATGTTCCGACATTCTAATTTCACAATTAGGACATATTTGGTTTATTTCGGTTCCTGGTCCTATAAGTTTGGATACATGAATTGTGAATGTGGTGGGCTTAAGGAGTAGTCCCAAGTTCTGAACTACTGCTGATGATATAAAGGAATGAGTAGAACCATGATCAAATAGCACATGAACCATAGTGTTGAAAAGGAAAAAATACCTTCCACTACGTTTTTGTCTAGCATAAGCTAGTCTACAACATCGTAAGCATGACCTTGCTGCTTCTGGCCTTGGTTCTGTTGTTGCCTTGGTGCCGATGGCACTACCTGGGCAGTTGCAGCTGGATCTCTTTGCTAGACAGGGGCTAGAAGAGGACAATGGGTATGTTGGCCACATCGGTAACAAATTCTGATGTTTCCTTGCTGGGGTTGTTGAGGCCAAGGAAGTTGATTATTTCCTCCAGAGGGTTCTGGTTGTTACTAGGGCAGGAGTGGGCATTCTGGTTCGGTTGGTAGGGCTTTTTCTTCCCATTCGGTTGCCCTGGAACAGCTGCCATCTTTCCCTTATTCCGCCTCAGTTCCTGCTCAAGCTTTTCGTTTACCAAATTTTAGAAATTGTCCAACTCAAGAAAGGCAAGAGCCTGTTTAATGTCAGGCTTGAGACCATTAAAGATTTTTTTGGCTTTATCTTGTTCTGTGGAGATAGTGGGAAAGAGAAAATTGAAAGTTCAATAAACTTGGCAACGTATTCCCGAATCGTCATGGATCCTTGATAGAGTCGTGCAAATTCCTGACTCTTTTTTCTTTTGACGGCATTTGGGAAATACTCGTTAATGCATTGAGACTCAAAATCTAACCACGACATGGTGGCGATGTTGACCCGGGGGTCGCCTTTGATGGTTTTCCACCAACTATTCGCGGTACCGACCAGTTGGTAGGCCGTGAGTGGAATATTTTTTTCGTCAGGCACACCCATAGCTTCCAAAGCTTTGCGGGTTTCATCAAGCCACTTCTGGGTTTCATCAGAGTGTGGTTTTTCCATTGAAGGTGATGGGGTGCAGCCGTTTATACTTGGTGATTTGGTTGGTCATTTGATCCATCTGATACTTGACCGGATCAACCAAAGGTTGAGGGGTCACAGCGTGTTGACCAACTACATCGTGAACTGTGGCGGCGATAGATGTTTTCATGTAGTCCATAAAACCTTGGAAAAATAGCTCCATGTTGGACATCATTTCTACTCCTTCGGTAGGAAATGAAACAAGTTGTTTGATAGCAGGGGCTTTGGTCGCGCTGTTCTTCGCCTGGTCAGAGTTGGGGGAGTAGATTCAGGTCTAGTGGTCTCTTGCGACTGTACGTTCTCAGCCGCTTGTCGTGAGGAGCTAGGCCCCTGATGACTCTTGGTTCAGACAGGCATTTTATGCAGATCCGATTGAGGTTCGTAGGTATTCATGCAATTCATGTGCATGAAGAGAGGTGAAGAATTATAGTGATGCAATGACAGTGCAAGGTTCATGGTGTCAGTTCATAGGTTTTAACCACTTAGATTTTTGGGTTTCAGAAAAATGAAAGGGAGGAGTTTAGTCATACCATGACATCGCACTTCTAGGCAGGGTTTAAAACAAAAACTGAAAGTTTTGTTTCTAGCTTTGAAAAAACTACTTATATGGTATATAATTTCGTAAAAGTTTATGAAGAGTCCATTGGGTAGTTTCTCAAAATATATCATTCCTTTGAAACTAGTACGAGCCATAGTATTCCTTAGACCTTTCCTCGTCTTGCCTCTTAAACCTACATGTCACAAAAAATTTCTAATCACTATGCTCACCTTTCGCCAGGACTCAGCGATTCTGATTATCCTTCAAGTTCGCATGTCCCATTACGTGGGAACTTGGCAATAAGAGACGCGGCCAAATCAAGGGGATTAGCGTGCAGTATTTTTGCAGATCCTAGTGAGCAAGATAGTTTACAACTCGTATTTACTAGGTTTTCACGTCCCATACCATGGAGACAACGATATTGGTTATAGGTCTAGTGTTCAAAATGGACTGCTACACCCAAAGTTTGTAGGCTACCTCAGTTCATGGGGTTTATTCAGTATTTGGTGAGATTGACGTGCCTCATAACACCGCAAACTCATTAATAATAGGGAAATCACTCATAACGAGTTCACCTACCAAAGATAATCTCACACAAGCAAAACAATCATAAGCTATTTTCTATGGTTTTTGAGTTGAAGATTTGATATGAAGTTTTTTTTTTTTTTTTTTTTTTTTTTTTTGTAGGTTCTATTACAAGAGTACAAACTTGAAAATATTACGAAGATAAAAAAAGTAAAGAGATACTAACGGTTCCATGCTTGGAGAGAAAATTGGTGTGCTCATGATATTATTATAATTACCCACATCCCCCAGTGGTTGACTACCTAGGTCAGAGCTCACTGATGAATCTTGCGCTTGTTGCGATGATTGGCGCACATTGCCCGTGTTGGGGTACTAAGGAGTAACCCCCATCGCTGGAACGTTGTATGCACCAAGCTGCTCCTTCAGCGTTTCGATGTCCTCACCGTAACCTTTGAGTGTGACGTTGAATTCTTCAAACTGCTTAGACATTGCAACCATCATCTTGTCCTCAGATTCTCTTTTACATTCCTTTATCATGTCCATTATTTGCATCTGAGGAGCAGGAGAAGATGCCACAACTGGAGGCGGAGGGGGAGAGAAGTGTGGCATCGAAAGGTTTACTCTCGCTTCGGGTATGTTAGCGATGAACTCGTTCGCAAAATTGAGGAGTTCATCATCGGAGACTTCAAGACCCGAGAAGTCTTCTTCAGGACATGATTCATCAATCTGGGTCCTGGAAGAAGAACTCACCTTCGGTCCCATCTTTTCTAGGGTGGTGGTGCTGACAGGGCCAACAAGAGGCAGAGATGTCTCAGATGGTACAAATCCGACCCCAAAGTGCTTGAAGATTTTCATTAACAAACCCCCATAGGGGAGGGAGCTAGGCTCGAGGACTGTACAAGCTATGTGTCGTAGAATGGTAAAGGAAAAAATTGCCTTTATTCCCTTTACTATACAATAGACTAGGAAGCATTGAGGGTGAGTAAGGGTGGCTCTTTTTCCTATATCAGGTAGGAGATTGTGCATCGCAATTTGGCAAAGGGTGGAATATTGTTCTTTAAAGATTGAGGTGGGAATTCGAGCTTTGGTATGTTTGGAGACACAAGTTAAAGTCCGGAACATGCTACGGGAGCTTGAGGGCACTCTTTGATTGTCACTATTGGAGTAGACATCGCAAATGGGTCCCTCTTATGGAATTATCAGAATTTCAAACATTGTTTTTGAAGTAAGAGTGATTTCTACACCGTTTACGGTAGTAGTGACGATGAGAAAATCACTCAAAGGGGTACAGTTTTGGCCCCTCATATTAGAATAAAAAGACTTGACCGAGGTTTAGAAAACATACCCGTTAAGTTCAATAGTAGGGGTCCATTTTAAAGCATCGAGCTTGTCGTGGACAAGTGGTCAAAACTCACTAGGCAGATCGACCAACCGTCCGGTTGTGATGCGACACCTGCTGATGGCCTCCTGTCGTTCATCATTTGAAGGTTGTGTCTTGCACCGCTTTAGCCTTGCTCCTTCCTCCATTTTAAGGATAAAAGAAAAAGATGGAAGAGATATAGAAAAAAAGTGAAGAAAGGGAGAGGGTGAAAGGAGGGGTGAAGAGAGGTTTCCCCCTCCCGCATCTTCTTCTAGGCTTCCCCCCTCTTGGGGGATGCCCTTTGGGGCGACGTTCCCCATGACTCCAAATCCCTTTTTTCCTAATTTTTTTTTCAAAGTCCGTGTAGGTCACAAGATAGTGCGCTCTGATACCAAAAATAGTGTCATATCCCGCTGGTACGCTTGTCGGGCCATACACATTGAAATTCAAAGCCCACAAGATGAGGTGTGGCAATATGTCATGTACACAGAAACACAACTATCCAAGAGCCATTTTTGAATCCAAATATATATAAGAGGTCTGTTCAAAAGATGTTAAATATTACATTTTCGGGCAGGATACAAAATAGAATGACAAGAAGACTATGCCCCTAAAAAGAAAGAAAAAGAAAAAGGACCAAAAAGATAACAAGGCGGATTCCATCACCTCTAGTAGGGACCTGCTGGAAGAACAAAAATATAAGTCCTTAAGTGAGAGAGGGTTGGCAGTCACCCCCTAAATAAGTCTATCCTAACCCATCTTAGATCCCTGAAAAGATTTGCAAAGGGGTGAGTGATAAGTTGAGTTTTGGTTAGTGTTTTCCATGTTAATTTGTTAGATTTTTAGGTTCATTTGGTTAGTTTTTAGGTTGTTTTGCGTGATTAGTATACTTAGTTGTTTTGGGTTCATTTATGTTTTATCTTAGGTTTTTATAGGTTTTTATCATGAATAAATCACCTTTTGCTACATGTTAATATCATATAAATCATATACTTTGAGTGCATTTCATATTAGTTTAATACTTTGATTAATTTCATAGAATTTACACTTGTTTATACTTTGTTTTGTAGGCGAATAACTAGCTCAAAGTGGTTGAAAGAATGTGCAAGAAGTGGACCAAAAGCCAAGGAAAAACACAAAAGAGAACCAAAAATGAAAAGGAAAATCGTGACTGGGCGCCGCGGCGCTAGGATGTGTGGGAACTTGCGATTTTTCACGCTTTTCCTTGCCCATTTTTGTCATTTCGACCACTTATGTATGTAAGCTTGATTTAGGGTTTTATTAGGGGATTCTATGACATTCTAGCACATTCTATTGCATTCTAATTAGGTTTTAGAGAGTGTAGAGAGAGAGAGAGAGAGAGAGAGAGAGAGAGAGGCAAGAGAAGGGTTTGAAGAAGAAAAAAAGTTGGAGAAGAAGAAGAAGGGAATTTCACTTGTAAAAAGGTATTTTCTTTCAATTCTCTTTTATTCCAGCTTGTTTCTATGTTTTCTTCTCTAAACCTTTATCTTGTAACCATGAATTTGAATATGAGCTAAGTTCTTAATCTAGAGGTTGATTGATTTATGATTTGTCTTATGGATAGATTATTATACATGTGTTCTTGAATAAATTATGGGTTTATTTGCAATTTCAAGTACTTAATGCTTTCAATTTGTTGGCCACTTGTTGGATGATGTTAGATTTAGTTTCTTATACTCAGGAGAGGTGTTATCGAATTAGAAATTAGAAATTGGAGTTTGTATCGAGTCAGGAGACCTACAAAACCTTTTGAAATCATTTAAAATGGATCATAGATCTTAATGCATTCTTGACTTGTTGATTTGCACTTGAGAGAGAGAATTAATGTTTTAGGAATAGATATTCTAATTATACTCGGGCGAGGGGTTTTAATTAGATAGGATCCATGATTTATAAACTAAGGAATTAATTCAAGAACACAATCTTTTGAAACCCATAAGATGGAACATAGGGAAATCAACCCTTTCGAGTCCATATTCATTGATTTTCTCTCCATTTTGAATTAAGGTTGTGTTGATTAGTTTTAAAATTTGTTTACTTTTAATTTCAACAATTAATTTATCCAAATTCTGATTAGCCTAGATAAAATTGATTTCATAGTAGTTTTGGGTATTATTCACAATCCCTGAGGACAATGACCTGACGCACCTCGAATTTATTATAACTTGACTGTCATGCACTTGCGATACAAAATATTCACGGTCAGTGAGCACAAAGCTCAGTGGATTAAGCATGTTAACATTGCTTATTTTAACAATAATAAATACAAAACAATAATGATCAAGCAAGTTACACCACAACAAGTACAATCAAGTGTCTAGTGGCGACAACCCGACCTTATGGCCTAAAACGCATAGCAACTGGACAAACCATAAGTTGAGTGTCCCAAATAATAATGAGCAGCAACTAAGAGATCTTATGAGTTCTAGTGCTTTAATCTAAAACGGCAAGACCCTATGGGTCAGAGCACACAACACCTGGACAATCCTATCGGTCTCCAACATTCCCTTTTGTATAATAGTTCATATAACATAATGTGTGCATGAATTTGTAAAGCATGGTAAGATCATAAATGGATAATGCAATGTAATCATCATTGTAAAGATAAAATACGCAAACCTAGGCTTTCATCCCCACCTTTGGAAGTGCATAGGCGTAGTAATAGTGTCAGAAGGGGGGCGTCCCCCTCAGTGGGGATGTCCTTAGAGATGTCCCCCACCTTGGGAACATTCCCTACCTAAGGGATCTATTGAGCAACGTCAGTTGCAGTAAAAGAAATATGAAAAAAAATTGCAATTTTAGGGGTTGTTACACCCATGAAGTGAATCCAAGTATAGTGGAATCCTAGAGAAGTTTTCTCTAGGTATAGAGTAGGAAAAAGATTTTCGAACCATGTAAAAATCCTTTGTGTGCATTTTCAACATCTTTCCTTATGCACTTTATATTGATTTGAGTACATAACTTAAATTAATTAAAGGATTTCTACAAAGAACTTAGAATTTGTCAAAATCGGACATAACACCCAATTCACTTGGGTGTCTAACAGTGTAGACTCATTCTATTGCTTTGAAAGAGGAAGATGATATGATTTTGACTTGTGTTTGCATGATTTACACTGGTTATTGCACTGGATTTTATATTGATCATGTATTGTACTTGTTGATTGGATGCATGTTTTATATGAATGTATATGTGATGTCATAGTTAGAAATATTCACTAAACTGTGGTTGCTCACCCCTTCTTCTCAATATTTTAGGAACGGATCCCAAGCGAAAGGGAAAAACACGTGAAAAGTAGAAGTCTCTTCAATTGATTTTGATGTATGTGTTGAGAAGCTGGGTTTGTTATTTTGGGATTGTATATATGTATATATCACTTCATATTGTACATATGTTATGACTGGATGAGTTATGGATTCTGATATAGAACTGATATATTTGATTATGATCTTGAAATTTGATTTGGTGGAAATGATTTCGGTTAATTAGGTGAGACACTATATTTATGGTGAGATTCAGTCAAAAATTTTAGTAAATTTGGAGAATTGGAAGGCTGACAGAATATCATATACGTAATGTATGGCATATGTGGTATTCTGTGCCCATCGTGACGTCACTCGGTGGAGGGGGTCACGACAGAATGCGTTTGCCCTTAGGGAAACACGTTTCTTAGTTAGGGAACGTGTTTCTCCTCCCACTTTTTGGGTTTTCGTATGTTTTCTTCTCCATATTCGTCGTTTTAGAGTCCCGATACTTCATGGATGGTGTTTGACACTAAAGTTTGGTGTTCTAAGGTTCTTAACACCTCATTTTAAGATTCATTTTAGGATTTTTACGGGTTCAAAGTCTCCAATTTCCTCAAGGTATTAGGTATATGTTCGGTATTTTACCTTAATACTTTGGTGGGGTGTCACAACCAAGATGATCTTTGCAGGGAATATTACGTCGAACCGAGGCAAGAAAAGGGAACCTATCTGATTCCCATAGTTACAAAAGTATCAAGGCCCTTGAAATTCCGTTTGAATTGATATCCATTGCTCGACACATCTCGTGATATAACCACGCCCGACATGCGGCACCCCAACTATATTGCCCTACTTCGTCGAAATCCCTTAATAAAGGTAAAAACATGAAATGCTCAAGGTTATTTGACTTTTCTGAAAAATAGGAACACCCAATCAATTATAATATATATGTCATAGCATGGCGTTGTATCTGAATATCGGTCGTATCATTTGCTAACACTTTAAACTTGTTCCTTATGAAATTCAAATCAATCCTACCACCACACATTTCAGCATCAGCAGGTGTAAAACCAAGCAACACTTCACAAACCTCATCCCAAACAAGCTCACTGTAACCAGTCATGGGGAGTCCATCAATAGGTAAACCTAGCAGTACTTCTACGTCTTGGAGAGCGATCGTGGCCTCACAAACTGCCAAGTGAAATGTTTATCTTGCTTCCAATGCTTAACCAATGCAATGGTCAAGTCCCAATAAAGTTCGAGAAAACCAACACAAGCCATTCCATAAACCCTACTTATGTAATTATGGGACAATTCTTCTGTCAAACTTGACCTTGCGTTCTACTACAACTTGTCTACGTTGGCAATGGAACTCTCTGACCTCTTGTGATAAAAAAAATGGAGAATAAAAACATTGTTATCGAAATGGACTAATATAAATGGTAAATATACATTGTACAATCATTTAGTGTGATATCTCACATCTTCACTCCAAACTCTAGTAGATCTGTGTCTCCTTTGCAATGTCAAAAGAGATGGATCTAATGGTTATGGGTCCATCAAGTAAGTACAAGTAAATGAATCAATTGTAATTTGAATTATAACATTTACATTATTTTCTAATCACCAACATATAATAATTCATCAATTAAACATAAGTTAGTTAGCGTAGTCCATACATTCACGACATAAATTATGAGATTTGGACTTTAAAGTTATGGGGTGCTACAGTTGCATAATTATGACATCCAAAAAAATTACACCACAAAGTCTTAAAAAAACATAATACATAGCCAAAATTACATAATTAAGAAACTTAACAAAAGATGAATCCATGCCGGCGCATGGAGCCAACACCGCGGCCCTCAGAACGCTCCTCTTTTCTTCTTTTTTTTCTTTTCTTCTTGGTTTTTGTGCGGACTTAGCAATTTTTTGGCTTTTCACTTGATTCTTTGGTCCATCTTTTGCACCTTTCTTTGACATGGTCTTGTCACCCTTTGAATCACATTGCATCCCACTTTTAGGCTCTTTATTTACCTACAAAACAAAGCACAAAAACACAAGTAAGTGGCCTAACTAATCAAATATTAAAAGTCTAACTGAAACTATGTATTAACATGCAAAATGTGACAATATTAATATGTAAATGGTGCAATTGACTTTAGGAAAAATACCTAAAAATCACGATTATATTCCTAAGCTAGCCTAATGCATTTTATTCATGAAAACCACTAAAACCAACTTATAAAACTCATAATGAACTTAAAACACTAAATATGAACAATAAATGCAAATATATTTAAAAACTAACTAAATGCTCCTAAAAACCTATGAAATTAACATGTAAACTAACAACTAAAACTCAACTTATCAGTATGCCAGAACGTTCCGTACGCGAGAACGTTCTATATGCCAGAACGTTCCGTTGTGAGAACGTTCTGGTAGTTTTTCCTATAAAAGGGGATTCCCTCCCCCCTCATTCTCCATACTTCTCTTCCACATCTATTCTCCCTCTTTAAGGCTTTCTTTCTCTCCTTTGAGACTCTCTCTCTCTGGTGCATTGCAGAGCTGCTGTTCTTGGCAAAGAACACTAACTTAGGAAAGCACACAGTTGAAGGTGGGGAAAAAGGCATAAGTTTGCATGTATTATATCTTTTCATAAGGTTAGCATGCACTTTTCATTTTATCTAATATTCACTTACACCATACCATTTATGCATGTACCTTGGTATATAGAATCCATGCACATACCATTATTTTGTCGAATTAGTAATTAATTTAATTAGCTAGATATAATCTTGTCCCAAGTGCCTTTAAATAATGAACGAGAGATAGCTTGCTGCTTTAGAGGAGTGGTATTTAAGCGAGACCATTGTGACTCCACCACTCTGCCTGAGGACTAGTCTGGTTGATTTTATTGAGAGAAATTTCTTTGGTGCAGCCTTGTGATATGGTACTATTCACCAATATGGTACTATTCACATATACGTGTTGATGTAACAACTCTCACCCGATTTTGTTTTGATGATTAAAATAACATACTTGTGATCACTAATCTCTTTGACTTAATTGTTTCAATGCTAACTAGCTATATCAGATGGATTCAACTATATCGTCAAAGCGTGTGGATGGAACAATAATGCACAAAGATTTAAGAGCTTCATGTCTGTAATCTTTTGTCTAAAATCTTAGTATTGTAGAGTAATCCTTACTCGTTCCAACCACAATATGATTTGCATCTTTTGAAAATCATGCATATAGGTCATTAGATATTCATGCACATATACTATTATCATACTGATCATGCATGCACAGACATTATCATGATTATCATGCAATCATATAGATAAGGTTGTTTATCATGCATATTTATATCATTGTTTTATCATACACTCATATTACCAACTTTGCATGGTTTTTGTCGTTTTACGTGTATTATATCGAACGTCTTGATTATCTGTATTGATCGATTGGCTTACATGCATTTATTTTTGCCAATTATGTTTTAATCTTGTCCAAAATGTTTTAAAAGTTAGTTTATATTTTTGACAATGTCTTAAACTCATTTTGATCGAAAAATCGTGTTTCTGTCACTTTCAACTTGAAGGAACGCGCTCCTATTCTTTTTCCTGAGAATCTGATTTTTCTGATTAGAGTTTAAGGAATGCGCTCCTATGGTTTTTCTCGAGACTCAAATTGTCACGACCCATAGCCTGTGACAATATGTCTGGCATGGAACCCCGGGTATATCCTCCCTCGATACCCCCGACGTCCCGTTCAGCCTAAACAAAACCAAGATAAACAGATCCAATCCTCAAGCAACATAATCCATATCATAAACATCATCCAAATTAAAACTTCCAAAATAATATAACCCATCTTGTACATAGTCTCAAAAATATAAAACTACAAGAACAACCAACACCCACTTCACAAAACACCACAGGGAGTGCTCCGCAGTGTGCAACAACAGGAGGTGTGAGCTACAACAAGCTCAGTGAATGTTTTTCACAAGTGGCAATATATATGCATTGATACAAATAAGGCATGAGTTCATCAAAATAGTTCAATGAAATGATGAGATACAATATCATATACATGCTGAAATATAATGCATCAATGATAACAATCTATCAATGCATTTCCATTTCCAAACATGCAATATGTCGTCTTAATCCACCTCTTGAGTAAGGGCTATCAAGGGTCTGAATTCGTGACATTCAGTGCCCGATCGAACCTGACATACTCGTATTCTATTAGGATTCCTGGGGTTGTGTAGCTAATAGGATCAGCCTACCAAGACACATTCCATGCCTAGGCGATCCTATCTACACAAGCCATAAAATCCTCTGCAAGGTCCACTACTAGGGATCACAAATCTAGCAACAAGAGATTACCTAAAGAAAATCCCGGCTAGCAGATACACCTATTGCTAACCCAACCAGACTTATGCTCAAATCCATTTCATGAATCATTAAAACATGCATTACACATATATATCAATTCAAAACATTTCATATGCTACAATGCCACATATAGAAACCAAATACAAATAAACACTCACAGTCGATTGGCTAGACTAGCCAATCCAATTCCAACCAAAACGAACTCTAGGATGCCACCATTGATCCTTCAATGAAGAATAGCATCTAAACCATGAATTAGCCCTTAATTGGTACAACTAGGACCTTTGAATCATCCGCAAACCCTGCATACAATTTAGGTTCATACATCCATCAATTATAGTCCATACACATGCCAAAAATCATGATTTAAGCCCCAATTACATGCCAACACTTAACTCTAATCATGGCTGCACCTATGTGCCAACAACTACAACACATTCAAGCTATAAAACCTCTAATTAAATCACATGCAAGGGAATGCCAATTACAGATTCAATCATCTAACTCACATCAATGCCATGCATTCACAATCTAATTAAACCATTAGACAACCAATCCAGCCCTAGGTAGCCATAAATACAACAAAGCTAACCTAAGAAATCAAAACCCAGATCATTCCCAAAATATGAAAGCCGAAACCCTTATAGGCTGGACCAAAGAAATGAGCATAAATCCACCATAGCCAAACCTTGTTCAAAACTAACACTAAGGTGTGTTTAAGGACTTTCAATGTACACCACATAGGTGACATGCAAAACCTAAGTCAAGCTCTAGCTATGAAACCTAGAACATGGTCTCGAACCCAGAAAATACAGTAGCAACCACTTCCAAATCAATCTATGTGATGCTACTCAACCATGGAAGCAAGATTAAAGAGTTTAAGGGTGAAGTTTATACCTTGGAAGCTCAAAATTCAAACCCTAGCTCAATTTCCTTCATAACCCCTTTCTCTCCCTCTCTCCAGCTGAGAAAACTAGAGAACAATGGTAAAGTGAGAGGAAATGGCCGTACTTGGGTTTATAATTGGGGTGGTGGCCCCACTACTTTTTAAAAAAAAAACTGCCCAGAATGTGAGGAGCGTGCTTCTCCCTTTATTGAGAAGAAAACAACTTTCGGTCTGAGCAAGGAGTGCGCTTCTCCTCAATAGGAGCACGCTTCTCCCTTAAGGAGTGCACTTCTCCTAATCCAGAACATCATATTTTTCACTTAACCACTACTTACACAATACACAACGAAATCTTGCGTATGATAGGTCTATTCCTATGTAAAAACACGCTCCAGATGGGTTTCTAACATCTGCTCACCCATTTGGGCACAAGACATTGACCTACAGAATCGAAACCATGTATAAATACACATACATACCCGTATCCGGGTACTCTATGGGTTAAGGTGACATCATCCTAAGGTACGGGCGTTACACAAATTTTTCTAATCAAGGATTAAGGAATGCGCTATTGTAGAAAAGAGAAAAATAGAAACTTTTATCGAGTTAATGACTTTTAATGAAGAACCTCGCTCCTATGCCCAACAGATATATTAAGGAACGCACTCCTCTTTTAAGGAACTCGCTGCTGCATTAGAGGGATGTCACGCCTGGGTTGCACACAAAGTGCCCCTACCCAGGGTGATAGGGACTTAATACCCTCAGCCTTTTGTCAAGCCTGGACTGAACCATTGGCTCAGTGGTTACTCAAGATTCGAATTTAAACCTTATGAATATAAGGTCTCGGGTTCGAAACTTGGGGGAGGCCCGACACTATTCATGAATAGTGAATAGTGTCGATAAAAGACTCTGCGTACAAGAACACTTATGTGGCTGGCTGTACGAGAGTGGAACAATATTATGACATCCATAAAGGCTGAGGGTATTAAGTCCCTATCACCCTGGGTAGGGGCACTTTGTGTGCAACCCAGGCGTGACAAAGAGGCCTTATGAGGGTATTAAGTCCCTATCACCCTGGGTAGGGGGCACTTTGTGTGCAACCCAGGCGTGACAAAAGGGCCTCATGTATACATAAGGCCCTTTTGTCACGCCTGGGTTGCACACAAAGTGCCCCTACCCAGGGATACATGAGGCCCTTTTGTCACGCCTGGGTTGCACACAAAGTGCCCCCTACCCAGGGTGATAGGGACTTAATACCCTCAGCCTTTATGGATGCCATAATATTGTTCCACTCTCGTACAGCCAGCCACATAAGTGCTCTTGTACGCAGAGTCTTTTATCGACACTATTTACTATTCATGAATAGTGTCGAGCCTCCCCCAGTTCGATCTTAGGGAAGGCCCGACACTATTCATGAATAGTGAATAGTGTCGATAAAAGACTCTGCGTACAAGAGCACTTATGTGGCTGGCTGTATGAGAGTGGAACAATATTATGGCATCCATAAAGGCTGAGGGTATTAAGTCCCTATCACCCTGGGTAGGGGGCACTTTGTGTGCAACCCAGGCGTGACAAAAGGGCCTTATGTATACATGAGGCCCTTTTGTCACGCCTGGGTTGCACACAAAGTGCCCCCTACCCAGGGTGATAGGGACTTAATACCCTCATAAGGCCTCTTTGTCACGCCTGGGTTGCACACAAAGTGCCCCTACCCAGGGTGATAGGGACTTAATACCCTCAGCCTTTATGGATGTCATAATTTTGTTCCACTCTCGTACAGCCAGCCACATAAGTGCTCTTGTACGCAGAGTCTTTTATCGACACTATTTACTATTCATGAATAGTGTCAGGCCTCCCCAGTTCGATCTTAGGGAAGGCCCGACACTATTCATGAATAGTGAATAGTGTAAAAAAAAGACTCTGCGTACAAGAACACTTATGTGGCTGGATGTACGAGAGTGGAACAATATTATGGCATCCATAAAGGCTGAGGGTATTAAGTTCCTATCACCCTGGGTAGGGGGCACTTTGTGTGCAACCCAGGCGTGACAAAAAGGCCTCATGTATTCATGAATAGTGAATAGTGTCGATAAAAGACTCTGCGTTCAAGAGCACTTATGTGGCTTGCTGTACGAGAGTGGAACAATATTATGGCATCCATAAAGGCTGAGGGTCTTAAGTCCCTATCACCCTGGGTAGGGGCACTTTGTGTGCAGCCCAAGCGTGACAAGAGAAATTTGAAAAGTTTTAAATTTCAAACTAGAAACACATTCCCCTCTCTAGGAACGCGTTCTTGTGCCTCAGATTGGTATTTTCTATAAATACCACACTTTGCTCATTTGAGAGCAACTTTTGCAAAATTCTTGAACTTGTGCCGATTTTCATACTTTCATTTCTACAAATCCAAAACAAGTTCTTTAGTGATTTAAACATCTTTTCAAAGTAAAAGTTCACCTACATTTGAATCTTTGATTCATACTTCCGAATAGTTTGCCTAATCTTTCAAAACTCTTTGAGAAACTTGTGAGTTTATCTTGAGCATAGATCAAGCTGTTCTTAAGTGAGTTCATCACATATCTTGTAGATCTTGATCTTTCTTGAAGGCGAAATCACGCTCAATCATAAGAGTTGGGTAAAATTTCTATTTAATATTCGTGTGATTGTGTTTGTGATTTTTAAACGGTTTTTATGTGGCTCACAAGTTGGTTAGATATAGGGCTTGTAGCCAAGCCCAAAAGTTGGTTAGATATACGACTTCTAGTTACGCTCGTAAGTTAACTAGATTGTACGACTTTTAGTCATGCCTGTAAGTTGACTAGCCTTTAGTGGATTAGGAAATCCTAATTGTGGGTGATCAGGTAGTGGAGTAGGTTCTAGGGGAACCGAACCATTATAGATTGCCGTGTCCATTTATTCTTTTCCTGCACATTATTGCTTTGCTTAACCTATACTACACATATATACTGTTTAATTAATTAACCGAAAGGTAATGCAAAAATTCACCAAGTCCAATTCACCCCCCTTTTGGACGGTAATACTGGGCCAACAATACGGTTCATGTATACAGTGCTATTCACAAACAAGATCCTTCCTTAGTCTTTGAAGTTTTACCATAGAAGTTAGTAGACAACGTAACCACCTAAGGAAGTAACCGTTCGTGGCCTGTGGATTTTTTATTGGTAATTCTGGTGTATGAGAGTTGCCCATGGTGCATTAATGCCCACCTGATTGAATCAGCCCTAGGCGGTGCACCTCTGCTATAAACTTTACTGTGTCAGCCAAAAGGAGATGTACGAACTTTTGGTCATATGAATTTCCCTGGAGATGGACGTATAGTGTGAACCCAGGACAAATTTCCCTGGAGATGAGGATGGTGCTTGGCTACGAAGTCTTACGAGACGACATGTTATGAGTGTTTACTGGTTAATGGTTAAATAGAGTATTGACGATGTTCATGTTGTGTTTATTTGATATCTATGATTGTGATGCTCTCTTTATTAATTACCATAATCCATGGAATATCTGCTTGACCTACTGGGCGATGACTCATTCCATTGCTAACAATTTCAAGGCTTAGACTTTTTGGCCAAAAGAAGAAGTCAACAGGAGCTACGAGCGGTGCAAAGTGCGTAGGGTACCGACGTCGACTTAGATCTAGAGTGAGTTTTGATGTAATTTTCGTTGCGTACTTTTGTACGTAAAATAATGTACCTCGTGTACTTTGTATCCTCTATATTCAAAGAGGATGAATAAAAAGATCTGAGTAGATTATTCGCACTCCAGATCTCTGATTTGTTGTGTATTTCTTGGTAACAGAACGGGGTGTGACAATTAATGGCATTAGAGAGTGATCTTGCGACCAATGCCATATGCGTGTTGTTTCCTCGGTACGCGCATCGACAATGTTAATACAACACACATATTGGCCCCTTTCGATACGTGTGTCTACCACCTTGGTACAATTTTAGTGCTTGGGTGCGCGCGTTGATCCCTCTGTATGCTCATTGATCGTTTGCCACCTTAGTATATGTGTCAGTCCCTCGGTACACGTGTCGGTTGTTTGCCATCATGATATGTGCTCACTATCAACAGCAAGCGTATGACGTCAAGTAGTAATAAATCAATGAGAATCGGGTTGTCGTCTTCTAGGATTATACACTCTTTACTAAATACCGTTTTCACCAATTTTTAACTTTATCTAGAGAATCAGAATATGATTCAAGCAGCTAAACAATTAAAGAAAAGTATAAAGATAAGCAATCAAACAATGAATAGATATCAAGATAGGAAAGCCTAGAGGTTCAACTTCACCTAACCGTCAACTATGTAGATTAAATATGTTTATCATCAATAGGTTCTTCAAGTTTATAAGCAAAAAATCCTAGAGTCTCTAATTCTCTCTCTCGGGTGTCGAATTGGAACATATCACCAAGGAAACGGTTTCGATTTGTAACGCCCCGTATGAACTAGTCAAACTCATACGTTGACTTATATGTATTGTCTGGCATATTTGTATGCGTATATGTATAAGTATTACCTTAGAATAGGCTGAATGTGTGTATAATAGGGTGGTATTTATACTTGAACCCTACACATAGCAAAAAAAGACCAACACTTGGTGAAATTTCACCTGGAAAATGGAGAAACATGTTTCTTTAAGAGAAGCATGTTTCTGTAAAGAAATCCCGAGAGATGAAGTTTATGAAAATGTTCAAAGAAACGCGTTCCTTAAAGGGAAACGCGTTTCTCTAGTGCAAACCCGAGAGGGTGATGTTTTCAGAAATTCTCAAGGAAATGCGTTTCTTTAGGAGAAATGCGTTTCTTATTGAAATTTTAACGAAAATTTTGATTTTTGGGCACAAGGAAACACGTTTCCTTGGGGAGAAGCGCGTTTCTCTGTAGGTATGGATGTTTTAAAAAAATGGTTGGTGTGGCGGTTTACAATCGTTTTAACTTAGTTTTTCGATCATTCTAGCACATTCTCACTTGCTGGAACTGGAAGAAACCAGAGCAAACGGAAGGGAAAGAAGAGGAATGACTTAGGATGCCCAAATCCAAGGTAAGAGCTAGTGATTTTTGGTTAAAAATTACATAAAATTGCTCATCTCTTTAAGTTATATAACATATGTAAAATTTGTTGAATTTCACTGGCTAGATTGGAATCTTGGAAAAGTGGGTTTTGAGCTGGAAATCTTGCCAATTGCTACTGAAATCAAAGGTAAATGATTCCTTGTTTAATTTGGAGTAAATTGATTGTGAAATTGTAGACTTTCCATGGTTAAACATCAAATTTTCTCAACCTTGCCATATTGAACTAGATGTGGGTTTGAAGGTGATTTTAATGGTGTTTTGATGTGTTTTAGATATGATTTATGGTTGGTAATTGATGGTAGATGATTGACAATGTTGAATTGTAGAAAATTTGGGAAAGAGTTGGTGAATTGGTGAATTGGACAACAAGTGCAAGTGAGGTGCTTGTGCTGTAAAATTGTGTTAGTTGAGCAATTTTGGCTATGTGTGAAGGAAGTGAATTGGACTTAGGAAATTGCTGTATATAGTGAGTATTTCTATCTATGGTCTTATGTGTGGCATTGTATTTATAAAATTCTGTTTTTATGAAATGAAAGCATGATTATAAGCATGGAAGCTCAGTGAATGTTCTATACAATTGGTAACACATATATGCATTTAAGTAAAACATTGCAAGAATCATTAAAACCATTTAAATAATCATGGGTGTAAGCACTATTACATACATGTCAATATAATTTATCATGCCATAAACAAGACAATGCATACCATTTTATAAACATGCATATGCATCCTAATACCTCTTGAGTAAGAATCAATACAAGGGCCATGTGTGCCCGAAACCCATGCCCGATCGACTTCTTACCCCGTATCTATCAGAATTCCTATGGATTGTATGAACCATAAGATTCGCCCACCAAGACAAGTACCATGTTTAGGCGAATCCTAACATACACAACCCATAGAAATCCTTTGTAAGGTCCACAATTGAGGATTTTCGGTCGGCCCAATGGATTCCATAAGAAATCCCAGGCTTAGAGAATGCACATAACTCAACTGCTTTGCCAACTGACTATACTTAAATATAGTTTATTAATTCAATAAATCATGCATACTACATTATACAAGAATTTAAAACATTTTATACTGCAATGCCACATATAGAATTCACAAGTAAAAGAAACACTCACCCTTGATTGGCTAGACCTAGCCAATCTAACTTCCAATTCCAAGAAAGAGCACTAGAATGCCACAATCACCCCAATGCACCACAATCTCCAATTGGACTATTTGGGTCACTTAGATCAAATCACAAATCCTAAAAATGACGTGGTTTATGCGAAACTGAAAATCAGTCCAAGTATGCTAATCAACCATTTTTAAACCCAAATCAAATGCCAATTAAGTTTTTAAAATGGTCCTACACATGAGTTAATCTCAAATTGCCCAATTCACTCATTTACTACCCAATTAACCTACATTTAACCAAATTGAATGCAATAGGTTGATCCAAACACTATAATACATGACATTCAATCATAAATAGGGTTGATTAGACTAATTGCAAGTCAATTTCATCAATTAGGTCAAAATTCTCAAATTTGGGCAAATCCCCAAATCACATGCAATTTTCCAAATTACAAGGAAATTGACAAATTACATAGCCTAGGCCAAAATTTCTCTACACTATGGTTTCCACTAATCAAAATCAGTAATTTAGAGTGTCATACATCCATATTTACCCATGCATTCATCATAAATCACATGCAATTTGAATAGTAAACCCTAAGTCTAAAATCCTAGTTTAGGTCAAATCCATGAAACCCCTCCAATTTTTTGTTAGAAATTGGTGGTTTCACCATTTATGGACTCCCTATACCATCTAGATACATATATCACAAAATTAAAGCCTAAGTCCAATATTAAATTTCGGGATACATGGATGGAACCCTTAGGTGTTGGTTGAGGTTAGGGAAGGTCTTTAATATGAAAAACAAGCATAAAATAGTCCATACATGCAAACCCTAGGTCGAAAATCAGTTTGCATGCGTGAAAGAAAGTGAGAGAAGGAAGAAAAATGAGAAAAAATGGGGAAGAAATGATTACCTTGGGTGTTTTTGGGCAAAAATCACAAAAAACCTTAACTTCTCCCCTTTTTCTCCTCTCCCCTTCTTTATCTCCTCCCCAAGCTCTCTAGCCCTCTTTGAAAGTGAAAAATGAAGAAACTTACGTTCAAATGGCTTATATAGAGGTTTAATTGCATTTTTAGGCCCACACATGAAAATTAGAAAAAAATCACTTAAATAAAAAGAATAATTGTTTTTCTATTGCAATTACTTTTCCTTAGATAATCAATTTCTTGCAAACGACTCATCAATTTAACATTTTAACCATTCATAACTTTTATGATTCAGTTAAAAATCTTATGGTAAACTTTCAGCTCAATCCAACGGTGGGATTTTGTGTTCCAACCATTTGATCACAATTGCGCACGAAAATTCACAAATCCGTGAAACAGTGTTTGAAGTCTTATATCTCACAGTAAACAACACCGATCAAGATCTTCACCGTTCAATGAAGATCTAGCAAAGGAGAATAAGCTGACAAAATTTCAGCTCAATCGGACCACGGACCTAGGAGATCAAGCCATTGATGTAATCGGTTATAGAAATTTCTTCCTCTATGGAGCGAGCTCCGCTGATCCAAAACACCATTTTCGACATGTTTTGACGTCGAACGGGTCTCTGATCATTCTGAAAATTTATGCACACATTGAACAACTTAAAAGCATGCAAAGACACTCGAACCAACACGTGTCGAACATCAAATACATATATGCATACGTATCCGGGTACTCTATGGGTCAAAATGACGTCATCCTAAGGTACGGGTGTTACAAAACGTTTACAAAAGATGATGAACAAGACCAAGACGCAGCAATTGATCGCTTATCTTGCTTTCAACTATCTCCTATCTCTTGCATACAAAGAAGAAAAAACATCGTTTGATCTTTTCTCTCTAAGGAACATGTGGATGTGGGATATGTTCTTCTCTGATTACATGTTTCATGCCAGAGACAAAACAAAGAAGGAATGAAGCAGACAGAGAGCGCACCAAAAGAAAGAGGAAAGTTTGGCGAGGTTTGTTTCTATAGTTATCGAAGGTAAGCATAAAACTCAGTTTTAGATTTAACAAATTGATGCCTAGCCGTTTTGCACCAAAAGATCCTCTGTCTTCCAGGCCGGTATTGGCTTCACTATATGTCACACCCCGATTCTTAAGAATAATTTCATATGATAGGCAGCAGACCTGAATCAAGGTGTGAGTATAAATGGACATTAACAGATCTTTTATTCATCCTCCTTTAATAACGGAGGGCAAAAGTACAAAGGTTACAATTACATGAGTACAAAGTACGCAGCGTAAACTACAACAACCCATATATAATACGCCTAGATCTATGTTGACGTCTCGCACCCTAATCATCTCCTTCGTACGTAGCTCTAGTGGCTCTCACATTTTGATAACATATCTGTACTTAAGCGTGTCTAAGATCCTGGGGAAAAATATTAACGGGGTGAGCTCAACAGCTCGGTGAGGTCAAGCAGGATAAACGAAGCTTACATGCATAATAATAAGTACAGAACAACAACCATCAGAAAGTCATGTCACAACAATACAATCAAACAATGATATAAATGAAACGTGGTCACACGGCATCACAGGCCAGACATCATGCACTCGTAACCTGTGATCCGAGGCACCGATACAATATCCAGCAACTGAGAGGTCTCATGAGTTCTAGTGCTAACCAGTGACAGTGTCACCTTCGGGTCCAGCGTAATGGCATAACATCTAATAATATATATTTATGATAATCCATGGTCCAGCGTAACGGCATAACACCCATGGTTATAAATTTAACATTTATGATAAATAGCCTCATGCATGAAGTAAAGCATAGTAACATATATGATGCAAGATGCTATGTAATTCATTATTAGGTAAGTAAGAGACGCAAACCTAGCATTCATTTTCCACCTTAACACACTTGTAGTGACTTAGCGCTTTCTTCTAACTTCTTGAAGTGTACAAGGATGCAGGAGAGTGCAAAAAGGTCGAAGGAGAAAAAAGAGAGCGAGGGGGTCGGCGTCGGCCCCTTCTTGGGACTGGCCCCCATAGGGACGGTCTTTTTCTTGGGACCGTCCCACTATGGGGGTCTATTTTCTTCAAGGGGTTTTTTCTCACTTATTAAAACTACATCTGTAGAGTTTTTAGGCGGTTAAATTAGTTTTACAGTAAAAAAAAGTGGAGGGTGTTACACTATATCTCTCGAAAGCGCTTTCTCATTGTTCGAAGAAAGGTCAGTCTCACATAAACCCGCACATGTATCTATATCTTCAAGTGTATATCATTAAATCACCATTTTAATTTTTAACGTAATTAAAAATTGTGTTTTCACCAACGATGTGAAGGGTTAGCGAGAGAGCCGATAGGTGGAAATGTTCAGAAATTATTGATAATCATATGATCAATAAAACTAGAGGCGTACGGAAACCTAGGGGAGGAAGACGAATGCCAGATTGAAGGGTTTGGCATTAGTGTAGTACAGTATACAACACGACCATAGAAGGCTTTAGAAAAGATCAGGAGGGAAAGTTGATTGTTTGGCAGGAAAGACGTGTTTTGGCTCTGCTTTAAGCTCAACGTTATTTGCCACGTGTTTGGTTCTATTTCTCGATTAAATCAATGGTGACGCTCTTGAACTTCATCAAGAAGATAAAGAACAGGCGGTGGAGCAGAAATCTTTATACTTTTTTTTTATTCACTTGAAATATTTACTTATGTTGGTTTTTGTTTTTTTCTCATATATTCAATGTTGTAATTAACGAGTTGGGTGCTTACATTGATTTTCTCATCTCTGTCTAATTTAATTGAAGAGTTACAGACAGTGTCTATAGATTTCAAATTATTCATTTGGAACTTTTTAACCATTTTCTTAGCATACTTTGATTGGCTTATAAATGTGCCGTGAGGCATTTGCTTAATTTGCAAATCAAGAAAGTATGCAAGTTCTCCCATCATACTCATTTTAATTTCATCTTGCATCAACTTAGAAAACTCACTGCACAGATCCTTGTTTAATGCACCAAATATGATATCATCAACATATATTTGAATCATTAGCATATCATCATTTTGGTGTTTGAGAAACAAAGTTGGATCAAGTTTTCATTTCCGAAATTTGTGATCTAAAAGAAATGAACTGAGTCTATCATACCAAGACTACAAGAAAAATATAATAAGACAACTTGTTATTAACAACGTTCATTGGTGCACGTTATAAATTGGTATATTAAACAAAGTTTTAATTTTGCCTCTTGTTAAAATATTTTTATTGACTAATTTAACAACGTTGAAAATATGAACCTTGTTATAACTATTATTAAAAAAGGGTTATATGCTTGTTATGATAACTCACATTCATTACAAGAAAATCGTTATACAAGGACTGCTCAAAACATCCTTGAATTCGACGTCCTAATTGAAAAAACGTCCTAAAAGGGCTTCGAGGATGCTTTTGGTCATTTTTTCAAACGTCCTCGTATAGTAGTTTTCTTGTAGTGATTTAACAAAAACTAAAGAATGTGGTAATAGTCACACATGACACCCGTCCTTCCAAAATGCTTCTCGCTTGTGGACCTCCAAAACCAAACAAATGATTTAATGCTTTTTTTCTTCTCTATTTTGAAGAAAAATGAGATGGCCAATAAAGGGGTTTGAGAGAGCAGAAAGAGTTTCCACATATCAAATGCGAAGGGCGTTCGTGCGAGGAGAAGTAGGGCATGAAAAAGGAAAAGGGCATTCGTGTGCAAGGAGAAGAAGGGCGTGAAGAAGGAAAAAAGGCGTTCGTTGTTGGGTTTGGATTTTTCTTCACAGGTATCGATTCATTAGATTTCATCTTTCTTACTAATTTTCTTTTTTGTTTTTTGGGTTTGGACCTTTCTTCACAAATGTCCTAAAAAATTTGTAGCCAAAGTGTTCAGATTCACTTTTGGTGGTGTGCTCGGAATGAAACACTTGCAGGGATCCATTCTTGTTGTGATTCAGCATTGTTTGCAGAGTTGAGTGTCTGGATTGTGCCGGTGGTGCAGAACATGCTTCATGAAACTTGCATAAGAGAGGTAATGTCACACCCCACCCGGACGCGCGTAAACCGGCGGGACACTCACGGACGGGGCGCAAATGCATTATAACGATAACTGAGTACGCGGAAGCACGAGTAAGTACAAGTCTGATTTCATTAATTTCAGAATATTTGTACATGAAATGGTTAAGGGAACATTCTCCCAAAAATCCCCAATGAATAATACAAAGGGTACGAAATGTGGGCCCAAAAACCTGCACCCAGTCCACCCTTTTCTCCTGTTAAAAATTGGATAACAACGGGGTGAGCTACGCGCTCAGTGGGTAAAATGGTTCGTGAATATAAAAATTAATAAAACAAACTTCATAATCAAATATCTTAAATACACATTAGAGCATCATAATCAATTCAATATGTATGTATGCATGACACCGTCATGTATTGGTTTGATGACTGTACATTGCCTGAGTTCACGTACAGATGTCCCTCCCCAGGAATAGCCGGGTTCTCATTGTACGTCCCTCCTCAAGAACGACGCTCTGGATTCACGTACATATGTCCCTCCCCAGGAGTAGCCAGGTTCTCATTGTACGTCCCTCTCCAGAGAAATATAATGAATAGCGAGCATCGCTTCTAGCTATTCTATGAATCACAAACCACATACGTCCCTAGGTGGTGCTATGTATGATGCCAATGCATGAACTGGTCTACTTAATGTTTAGACAGGATTTGGTAATGTCTCGTGATCCTTATCATGGTCGGTATCACTACGTGCAAGGTTAGGACATTCAATATTACTTGTATAAGCTGATAGCTGTCAAATAAGACCAACTAGATTAGTCTCCAGTTGAGAGGTGAGACACGAGGTCTACTTAAATACCAATCGTCTAGAGTAGCACGCTGCCTCCCGTTTACTATTTAAAGTTACTGAGGAAAAGACTGAGTCTGGTTGAGCCAGGTTGGCTACTAATCCGGCATAACAACAACGTAATACATGAATTCCAAATATACAGGCATAAGTATGACAGTATGAACATTATTTGCAATAATGCAGTGTAAATGAATAGTAGACATAATGATAAATGAATGTAAACTTTAATAAAAGTTATAAGGCACGCAAACCTATGTTTCGTTTCCCACCTTCAGATAAAAACTCCTTTCAGAACTGAAGCCTTTCCTCAGGCAGAACCGCGTTGCACTGCACATAGAGTCTTGGAAAGAGGGTCTCAAAAGAGAAGACAAAAACTGAAAATGAGTGAAAAAGAGAAGGAAAATCACAATGAGGAGTGATTTTGGTGTGAGAAATGAGGAGGGGGAGGGTTGTTTATATAGAAAATTTGGCGCTTGAACGTTCGGGGAGGGCCCTGAACAATTTTTTTTGTGTGCAAACCTAGGGTATTACACTCTTCCCCTCTTAAAAGGATTTTGCCCTCGAAATCAGTTCAAGTAGTCATGATGGTTATCTGCTTGAGATTCACTGTCGGCGTCATCGTTTGCTAGTTCAGGGTAGTGCCTGTATGGTCCCTGAATGGCACTGTGGCCGATGGAATCCTCAACATCATGAAACCATGAAGAGCAAATGTAGTCAGATTCGTCCTCAGAAGATTTCAACCTTTACTTAACAGATGGTGGTGTAGGGCGCTGGTTACATCGTTTGAGGGGAGGTAGGTTGAGCGGTGGGATGCTTTTTCGTGTTGTTGCTCGAATCCGGCCGCCTGACAATTTTGGAAGAAGGTCCTGCCAAGATGAGGGCACGAGATTGTTTTGGAAAAAATTGTTACGAAAAAGCCATGCACGCTCTAGCGATAAGGATCGCTGTCTGTGTGGCAATGGATTTGGTGATCCAAAGTAGTTGTGACTTGAATCTGATCTTGGAGGAGTCGCCACAGGTTGCCAAGGAGGCCACTGCGTGTGTGCATCACTATATCCGTTGATATTATTTTTAGACATCTGCATAGTTATTCAAGTGAAACGATGTATTAAGATATTTGTAAACAAAGTTCCAACATTTTATTAATAAGTGAAATAGTACAATGTATCAGATCATCAGTTATTACTAGAAAACAATTCAGGGTATTCCTGTTTAATTGTTGCTTCTAGTTCCGATGTTGCTTCCTCTACTCAGTGGTGATCCCAGAGCACCTTCACAAGTGGTATGCTACGTCGCCTTAGTTCTTGAGTTTTTCTATCCAAAATCTGTATCGCTCTCTCCTGGTACCTATTTCCTTCCTTAACCCGAACCTCAACTAGAGGGATGATATGTGAAGGATCAGGGCCATACTTTCGTAGCATGAATACGTGGCAAACGTCAGGAACCTTAGACATGGACAATGGAAGGGACAGACGATAAGCAAGTTTGCCAATACGTTCAATGATCTGAAATGGACCGATATACCGTGGGGAGAGCTTTCCTTTGATCCCAAAGCGTTTGACACCTCTTGTGGGCTGAACCTTTAGAAAAACCAAGTCCCCCTTATCAAATTCTAGAGTCTGCCTCCGCTTGTCAGCATAGCTCTTCTGTCGACTTTGTGCAACGCGAAGTCGCTCATTTACTAGTGTAATCTTCTTAGAAGTCTCTTGAACTAGTTCAGGGCCCAACTGCGGTCGATCTGCCATATCTAACCAGCATACCAAAGATCTGCAAGGGCGACCATAGAGAGCCTTGTACGGTGCCATGCCGATACTAGTTTGGTAGCTGTTGTTGTATGCAAACTCAGCTAAATGTAAATACTTTGCCCATCCGTCATGAAAGTCCAAAATGCAACACCGTAACATGTCTTCCAAGATTTGGATAAGACGCTCTGACTGCCCATTAGTCTGAGGGTAAAAAGTTGTGCTCATGGTGATCTTAGAGCCCATTCTACTCTAAAAGCTTTACCAAAACTTTGATGTGAATCGAGGGTCTCGATCAGAGACGATCGTGAGTGATATGCCATGGAGGCGTACGATCTCTTTTTCATATAGTTCGGCAAGTTTGGCGGGGTTATCCGTGAACTTTATTAGCACGAAGTGTGTAGACTTTGTAAGTCTGTCAATGATAACCCATATAACATCTTACCCTTTATTATTTCGAGGCAAGGCCTTAACAAAATCCATTGCGATGTTCTCCCACTTCCATTCTCCAATAGGTAACGGCTGGAGAAGTCCAGAGGAAAGTCGTCGTTCTGCCTTAACTTGCTGGCAAATGAGACATCGAGCAATGAAGTGTGCAATCGCTTTCTTTATTCCAGAAAACAAGAATTGTCGCATGACATCCTTGTACATCTTGTCACCCCCAGGATGCATAGCAAACCTAGAACAATGCATCTCAGTGAGAACTTCTTTCCGAACCTCAGGATCGTTCGGTAGACAGAGGCATTTTTTTTAGAAAACGGTCTCGTCTTCAGAGACTGACCAGTGAGGAAGGTCTTGTCCGCTGAGTAGAAGTTCGCGTTTCTCTATTAACATAGGGTTGTTGGCTTGAGCTGCTGAAATCTTTTGAACCAACTCAGAGTTGGCTGACAATTGAGAAAGTCATGATCTTGCTCCCTCCTCGATCAGTTGTAGGTTAAAATTCTCCATCTCTGTAGCCAACTTCCCCATTTCAAAGTTAAGAGTGCAAGCAACATAAGATTTTCTACTCAGGGTATCAGCCACAACATTGGCCTTACCGGGATGGTACTGGAGTTGAAAGTCATAATCTTTCAAGAATTCCAACTATCGTCTTTGGCGAAGGTTTAGGTCTCTCAGGGTGTAGATGTACTTAAGACTCTTGTGATCCGAGAAGACCTCAAACTGTTCGCCGTATAGGAAATGGCGCCATAGCTTCAGTGCAAATACGACAGCTGCAAGTTCCAAGTCATGTGTTGGGTAATTACCCTCATGAATCTTTAGTTGCCTAGAGGCATATGCGACAACTTGGCCTTCTTGCATTAGTACGACACCTAAGCCTTGGAGAGAAGCGTTGGTGTATAGTGAAAATCCAAGTGCATTTCTTGGAGTGATGAGTACTAGTGCCGTCTTTCCGAGTGAGCTTTGTCATAGGTTAAGCAATCTTTGAGAAGTCCTTGATGAAGCGTCTGTAATAGCTAGCCAAACCAAGAAAACTCCTAATCTGAGTAACAGTGGTGGGCTGTTTCCAGTTTAAAACCGCTTCAACCTTAGAAGGATCCACCTCAATGCCATTGCCTGAAACCACATGGCCTAGGAATTGAACTCGCTTCGCCCAAAATTCGCACTTACTCAACTTTGCATACAACTGGTGGCTTTTCAAGGTCTGGAGGACTATCTTCAGATGTATCTTATGATCTTCTTCGGTTGAGGAATATATCAAGATATCGTCCACAAAAACCACCACAAATTGGTCTAAGTATAACCTAAAGATGCGGTTCATCAAATCCATGAACGCAGCAGGTGCATTTGTTAGACCGAACGACGTGAGCAAGAACTCGTAGTGACCGTACTGAGTTCTGAATGCCGTCTTGGTAATGTTCGACTCTTGGATCCGGAGTTGGTGATAACCGGATCGTAAATCAATCTTAGAGAAGTATTTGGCATCTCTAAGTTGGTCGAACAAGTCATCGATCCTGGGCAACGAGTATGTCTTCTTAATGGTGACGTTATTCCCCTTGCGATAGTCGATGCAAAGTCGTAACGAACCATCCTTTTTGCTAACAAACAGAACTGGAGCGCCCTAGGGTGATGAACTTTTTCTGATGAAGCCATTACTCTCTAATTCATTCAGTTGTTTGTCCAATTCGACTAGCTCGACATTTGACATTCTATATGGTGGAATTGAGATAGGCCCTGTCCCAAGTATGAGATTGATTTCAAAATCGAATTCCCTAACCAGAGGTAGACAAGGAAGGTCATTTAGAAAAAACTGTTGGGAATTCAGATATTACCGGGACATCGTGTACTTCGAGAGGGTACAGTGTTGGTGATTCATTTTCATCACCAAGGGATAGAGCTCGAAGTTGTGCCTTGAGAAATGCAGCAGTCGAGTTGTCTATCCATTTCCTTGTTCCTTGAATCTTGACAAACTCCCCCGTGGACAAGGTTAACTGACCTTGCTTCTTCATACAATCGATCTTTGCATTCAGTGGTGCGAGCCAGTCCATGCCGAGGATGATGTCAGAGTCTTCAATGTCCATCAAAAAAAGATCTGCATATATTATCTGTTCTGACATTCGAAGCTCACATCGAGAGCACTGTACTAGATCCTAAAGGTGATGTGACATGTATTGTGATTTCTGTGGGTTCAGGATGCGACCCTAAATGTCTTACTAATGCAGACGATATAAAACAATGTGTAGCACCATAATCGAACAAGACATGTACCATTGTATTAAACAAGGGAAATGTACCTTCGACTACATTGTTGTCTGTGAGGGGTTGTTGAGCGATGGCAAATGCTCTGCCCTGGTTCCGTTGCCCCTGGTTTTGCTGGTTCTGCCTGGGTTGGGCATTAGCAGCAGGTGGTGCTTGTTGGACTGGAACAACGGGAATAGGTTGCTGAAGGTGCAGACAGGCATTTCTTACGTGGCCCTGCTGGCCGCAGTTGTAACACGTCAGCCTCTGCTGCTGATTGTTCCGTTGGCCATGTTGATTGTGGTGCTGACCACCACCTCTGCCATTGCCGTTTCGACAGCCACCCCTGCCATTATGGCCTCCACGTCCATGATTGCGAAAACCCTGATGTCCAGGGTTAGATGGTTCGGCCGTAGATGTCGTGGCCTCATTCTTCTTAACAGGGGCTGGGAGGGCTAGGTTTTGATTATAGTATGGCTTCTTCTTGTTGCCCTGTTGCGAGCCCTGTTGGAAAAACGTTGCAGGCCATTTTCCCCTATTCAGTCTCTGCTCCTGCATAATCTTCTCCTGTTCAAAGCTCATGGCCTTTTTAACGACCTCCCTGTAAATCTTGAGATCCAAGATCGACAAGGCTTGTCGAATGTCAAAACGAAGGCTATTGTAAAATTTCTCAATTTTATCTTGCTCTGTTGAGATTGTGGAGAGAGAGTAGACCGATAATTCTTTAAACTTGCCAGCGTACTCCCTGACTGTCATGCCGCCTTGGTATAGTTTGGTGAACTCCTGGCGCTTCTGCCTCTTCACAGCGCCGGGGAAGTACTTATCAATAAAATTGACTCGAACTGTTGCCATGTCATGGCTGTAGTGCTGACCCTTGGGTCCTCCTATATTTTTATCCACCATGTATTTGCTTCACCAATAAGTTGGTAGGTCGCAAGTGGAATCTTTCGAGCCTCATCGTGTGGCGACCCCACACCCCGGACCACCAACACCGCAGGGAGTGGCATGCGGAATGCCGGGGCGGGACGCCCGGCGTAGGCATCTCCGACCACTCCTCAACTCCCGTGAGGTGGTTGAGACCCTACGAGCCTTTTCTCAAACAACGACATAATATTAAAAGGAACTAAACAAAACTACCCACCGTATTAATCATCAAAGACAAGGGATAATCCATAAAAATGAACCATAAATAAAATCATAATCCCTACAGTCCATTAAAATTGACATACATATAAAGTCCAAAATTGTGGGTACAAATAAAAATCGTCATATGCCCACATGATCTATCTAACAAGTCCCAACTCACCCATACTACAATGTGGTAAGTGTTATAATTACATAATCCAAAATATAATACTTCATAATTTAAAACACAGTTCAATCAAAATGCCTCTCAACTCACATCGAGGCTTTGGATTCTCTCGCAGGCAAGGCCTTCAAGATATAACTACTCCTTTGCCCTTATTCGGGACAGAAGGACCTGAAAGGGGAAAATGAGGGTGAGCCAACGGTGCCCAGTGAATAGAATTCAGATATGCTATCAATACTCATCAATAAATATCATGTATGCATGTCAATGTGTAGCATGATTTAAAAGCTCATAACATATAGATATCAAACATTTATAATAAGTTCGATGCAAGTAAAAGCTTATCAATTTGGATCCACATTCCACATGCATTGGGTTACTAGTGCACGTCTATTTCACCGTACCGTTGATCCCAATCATGTTTATTTGGGTTACTAGTACACGTCTATTTCACCGTGCCGTTGACCCCAATCATTTCCTTTCCTAAAACCCTCCTATGACAAGGTTAAGTCCCCCTATTAGCCAGATAGATGGGCCCAACCAAAGTCATATGGTTTTCTCAAATCAATGCATCATTCAAAACATTAGAACACATTCATGCTTTCAACATACAATATATATAAGTGATATGATGACATAAAAGATATAATCATAAATGAAGTCTACTCACAACCAAGCCTCGCGAGAGTATTTAACCACACACGACCACCAATCCGAATCAACCCAATCAAGATCCTGAAACATACATCAATATCCTACCATACATCAATTTCTATGCTCAATCACATAGACATTACACATCAACCCTAAATCAGCCCACATATAAACAATAGGCCTAAATCCCATCTAATCCCATCATTCAACTCAAATCACATGACTTAGGCCTCTAATGCATAGTTCTCATACATAAACCATTCTATTAATCAAAAATACTGATTTTCAATTCCTTTAGGCATAAACATGCCCAAATTGGTCACTTGATCACAAGTAGGCCTAACCCATGATATGGTCACAACCACTAAATCAGTAGCATAATCAACTCTAATCATGCTTAATTAAACATAAGTTGCATCAATTCAATGATTCTAGGCCAAAAGCATCAAAAGCCCTAAAATATGAAATTTTCCATACTTAGGCCATATTGTCGATTTACACTAGGTCACCATGTTCAGCCATGTATATCACTGATTTTGCATCATGGGTTCATCAACAATGGCAACTAGGTCAACATAGTTGACATGCAAGCTATTTGGAAAGGTCTAAGTTCATATTCTAAATTTAGGTCTAATACAAGCAACCCTACCAATTCTTCATTTACTATTCTGTTCAGATGTATCAATATACCAACAGAAATATGTAATCACAAAATCAACCGTACAGATTGAAGTATGTGAAGAAACAAACCTTCTGTCCAAATATCAGCCCAATCCAACGGTGGACCGAAAAGATAAGTATATTTGATGAACAAGTCTCTAATCAGACAATTTCTCCTTTCCTGCTGCAAATACTCAAACTCAGATGACTATATCACACAAAATACTAAACGAATACACATCTCCACCGTTCAGAATACAGAAATATCAGTTATAAACTACATACCCAAATTTGATATCCATCCAACGGTAGATTTAGGAGATCTACAAGTTTGACCGAAACACCAAGAGAAATCTAGAATCTCCGACCAGCTTTGTTTCAGAGGTTAGATCTCTCCGAAGAAACGCTAAATCAAGATCTGCACCGTTCAGAATGTAGAACTATCAGTTGTACACGACATACCCAAATTTTATACCCAAGTTTGAGCGAAACGGTGCGAGAAATCCTGACGTTCCGACCAGCCTTGTTTGAGAGGTTAGATCTCTTAGAAGAAACCTCTGATCAAGATCTCCACCGACCAGAATGAATAACCATAAGTTACGAACTCGCTGACAAATTTTGAGCTCAATCTGACCATCGATTCCAAAGATCTACCTCTTTGATGAAAATGTCGCAGGGATCTTCCTCCTGCAACTCTCTCCTTCTTTCTCTTCTTCTTTCCTTTCTCTTCTTTTCTTTCTCTTCTTCTTTCCTTTCTCTCCACTCACCTCTTTCTAGCACTTCCTTGATTCCCTCTTTGATTCTCTCCTTGATTCTCTCCTTGATTCCCTCCACTCATTCTAGTACTTCCTTGAGGGCATGGGACACTTGTCCACTTTCATGCACCAACCTTCACATGTGTTGGTCTCATACTACCCATACCAACCACATGTACTTTAACCAATTTCATGCTTCCATGTATTTTAAATGTCCAATCCATTTAATACACCAAATTTTCATTCTCATTTACCCTTTTATTCAATCAATCCTAACTCATATCAATTCGTGGTTTAATGGGTCCGTGCATAAATAATAACATATGCATTATAATTTAATTTAACATGACCCATATACAATTTATGATACACATATTTATATACATTATCAAGTATCAACTATACAAACATTAAACAACCATCAAACAAACACCAAACATATCAAGGCAACGCATAGAGTTTGGGCAAAGTGCAATTGAGTTATGGGCTAGATGAAATAATTTTCGGGGCGTCACATCACACCCACCTTAGAATGAACTTCGTCTTCGAAGTTTTAAGGTTAAGAAATACCTAAGCCCATGAACTCGGCAAAGTGCTCCATCATGTAGTCCTCACGCTCCCAAGTAACCTGCTCCTCACCATGGAACTGCCGTCTCACCTTAACCATCGGAATCTCGCGGTTACGTAACCTCTGGACCTTCCGGTCAAGTATCTGAATAGGTTCCTCATCATAAGTCCCATCCTACCTCAGTTCAATGTTCCTCCAGTCCAAGACGTGATCAAAATCACTCTTGTACACTCTCAACATTGACACATGAAAGACATTGTGGACTGCTGCTAACTGAGGTGGCAAGGCTAATCGGTAAGCGACGGGGCCAATTCGTTCTAAAACCTCAAACGACCCAATAAATCTCGGAGCGAGCTTGCCTTTTATCCCAAATCTAGTTTGGCCCTTCTGAGGTGAGACCTTCAATAAAACTTGGTCACCCACCTCGAACTCTACGGTCTTCCGCTTGGCATCAGTGTAACTCTTCTGCCTGTCTTGGGCTACTTTCATATTATGCTTGATCCTCTTAATCTTCTCTGTGTGTTCTTGTACAAACTCTGGTCCCATCACCGCAACATCCCCTACCTCCATCCAACAGATCGGAGATCTACATGGTCGACCATACAATGCCTCAAAAGGTGCCATGCCAATACTGGACTGATAGCTGTTGTTGTACGCGAACTCACACAGATATATGTACTCCTCCCAGTTATCACTGGACTCAAGGACACAAGCTCGAAGCATATCCTCTAAAATCGATATCAACCACTCAGACTGGCCACCCGTCTGGGGGTGAAAAGCGATACTGAGATCTAGTCTAGTGCCGAGCTGCCTCTGCAACCCCTGCCAGAATACTGATGTAAACCTCGGATCCCTATCTGACACAATCGAAACTGGCACTCCATGTAATCTGACTATCTCCCGCATATAGAGTCTGCTCAGCTTATCCATAGAATCCCTAGTGTTCACCGGTAGAAAGTGAGCGGACTTGGTCAAGCGATCAATAAAAACCCAAACAGCATTATGTCTCCTCGGGGTGTTGGGTAATCCCACAACAAAGTCCATAGTGACGTGCTCCCATTTCCACTCAGGAATGGCGAGTGGTTGCATCTGCCCTCCAGGCCTCTGATGTTCAGCTTTGACTCTCTGACAAATCTCACACCTCTGAATGAACTGAGCTATCTCTCTCTTCATGTCGGGCCACCAATACATTCTTTTCATATCATGATACGTCTTGGTTCCGCCAGGATGAATAGCATAATGAGATCTGTGAGCCTCTTGGAGAACACTCTGTCTGAGTCGTGGATCTGCGGGAACCCATAAACGTCCCCTAAATCTCAAGGCACCATCAGATGACAAGTGCCAATCAGTAAAATCACTGTTCTCAGCCCAAGACTTGTACATCTCATGATCAACGTCAAGTCTCTATTGGTCAATTACCTCCTGGACTTGTGTAGGCTGAGCTCTCATTTGAGCACATATACTCATAACCGTAGCCGCCTCAAGTAGTCTCCACTCATGAGACATCTGGCGTGCTACCATAACTGTCTCTACCCGCTTCCTGCTCAACGCATCAGCCACTACATTGGCTTTACCTGGGTGGTATTCCAATGTAAAATCATAGTCTTTGAGGAGCTCTAACCATCTTCTCTGCCTCATGTTCAATTCCTTCTGAGAGAACAAGTACTTGAGGCTCTTATGGTCAGAATACAGAGTGAATCTCTCACCATAGAGATAATGCCTCCAAATCTTCAAAGCAAAAACCACTGCGGCCAGTTCTAAGTCATGAACAGGGTAGTTCTTTTCATGCACCTTCAACTGCCTCGATACATAAGCAATGACCCTATCCTTCTGCATCAACACGCAACCTAAGCCAATACGAGAGGCATCAGTATAGATAACCAACTCCTGATCAGGCTCTGGCAAAATCAACACTGGCGTAGATGTCAATCTTTTCTTCAGCTCTAAAAAGGCATTCTCACACTCCTCGGTCCATACAAAGGACACATCTTTCTGGGTGAGCCTAGTCATAGGAGTAGCTATCTTGGAGAATCCCTGAACGAATCTCCTATAGTAACCAGCTAACCCAAGAAAGCTTCTGATCTCGGTCACTGTGGTAGGCCTAGGCCAACTGATAATGGCTTCAACCTTAGACGGATCAACTGAAATCCCCTCAGAACTCACCACATGACCTAAGAACTTCACTTCGGTGATCCAAAACTCGCACTTGCTCAGCTTTGCATATAGCCTATGCTCTCTCAGAGTTTGCAAGGTCACTCTAAGGTGTTCTTCATGCTCAGCCTGAGTCTTGGAATACACCAATATGTCATCAATGAAGACGATGACAAACTTATCCAGATACTGCCTAAAGACCCTCTGCATCAGGTCCATGAACATCGCCAGTGCATTAGTCACACCAAATGGCATCACAAGGAACTCATAATGTCCATAACGGGTTCTAAATGCTGTCTTAGGCACATCCTCCTCCCTGATCCTCAGCTGATGATACCCGGAGCGCAAATCAATCTTCGAAAAATACCTCGCTCCCCTCAACTGATCAAACAAGTCATCAATCCTTGGGAGAGGATAGTTGTTCTTGATGGTCACTCTGTTCAATTGGCGATAGTCGATGCACAACCGCAAGCTCCCATCTTTCTTTTTCACAAAAAGAACTGGAGCTCCCCAGGGTGACACGCTCGGGCAAATAAAACCCTTAGCCAATAACTCCTCGAGCTGTTTCTGCAACTCTCTCAACTCGGCTGGCGCCATTCTATATGGTGCCATGGAGGTAGGCTTCGTGCCAGGGACTAGTTCAATAATGAAATCGATCTCTCGCTTCGGTGGTAATCCTGGAAGATCCGCAGGGAACACATCTGGAAAGTCCCTAACAATGGCAATATCCTCAAGTATCGCCTCACTAGTCTCTTCTTCATCAGGCACTAACCCAGCCAAAATCTCCCTATCTCCATCAGTCACAAATCTACCCCTTGTGACTGTCTCGTCTGAAGCTCTACCCTGTAGTGTAAACACTGGGTGTCCGGGGATCTGAAAAATGATTATCTTCGTGAAACAGTCGATAACTGCATGATAAGCCGCAAGCCAATCCATCCCTAGAATTGCATCAAACTCTAAAAACTCTAGGACTCGAAAGTCAATAGGCATCTCAACATCACCAATCTGAACCACACACTGGCTACAGATCATGTTTGGGTAGATCCTTTCCCCAGCTACAGTACTCGCCACTAACAATGTACTAGCCCTAATGGGCGTCAAATGCAAACTATCTACCATACGTCCAGATATGAATGATAATGTAAAACCAGCATCAAATAATACATGCATAGAAGTACCACAAATAATAAGAGTACCTTCCACCAAAGTCCTGGATGCTGTCGGGTCTGGCTCAGTAGCTGCCTTCGCTGTCTCTCTGGCACTGGACTGCTGCACAAATCCCTGAGCTCTCTGAAAACTCGGACACTCGGACTTCCTATGCCCAGCCTGCCCACATTGAAAACATAAGAATGGAGCCCTGGGCGCAAATGACCCAGTCTGAGATGTCGTCACATAACTTCCTCGGCCTCTACCTCTGCCTCGGCCAGCATTCTGTGGGAATGGGGGTCTTGGTGCACTCGGTGCCTGAGTAGGAATAGGGACAGAAGAGGAAACCACTGGTGAGGCCATCATACCATTCTGAACCTGGGATGCCTTACTCTGAGCACCATCAGACTGTGCTCTTCCATAAAACTTTCTCTTCCTTTCCCATCTTCCTTTCTTCCACGGAGTTTGGAACTGTCCCCCAGACTCTACTGGTGAAGTCGGTTCACCTGGAGCTGCTCGTGTAGACATACCATCAACCCGCTCAGCCAACTCATACTGTTTGGCCCTCTGGACCACTGTGGTAAAATCAGTCATCTTCGTCACAGACAAGGCATGTCGGATCGCAGGCCTTAGGTTCAAAGAAAACCTCACAATCTTGTCACTCGGCGTCTGAACTAACCCAGGAGCATAAACTGCGAGCTGCCTAAATCTGAGCTCGTACTCCCTGACTGACATGGTGCCCTGTGCGAGATTCAAAAACTCGAGTTGCTTAGCCTGTCTCTCAGTTTCTGGAACGTAAGCCTGTAAGAACAACCGTTTGAAGGTGTCCCAACTCTTCACTGCCCCCTGTGTATCCAACACTGAAAGCCACCAGTCCTCTGCATCACTCTCCAGTGTGTGAGCAGCACATAGGACCTGAGACTCCTCATCAAGCTCTAAGGAGCGACTGATCTTCTTGACATTCTTCAGCAATCTTCGGTCTTCTTCAAGTCAACCCCACCAGTGAATTCCTTAGGCTTTAGCTTCATGAACTTCTCTAGCAGTCTGATCCGCCGATCAGTGGGGTTCTCCACAACAATAGGAGCAGGTGTAGGCATAGGCTGAGGTACAGCCATTTGAGGTCCTGTTCCCCTGCAGCTCCACTAGCCTCGGCCCCACTAGTGCCCGCCTCCTGAGGTATTGTTTGAGGTGACTGTCGAGCAATAGCCTCAACCTGCTGCACTAAGGCCTGTATCTGTGAAGTCTGTGCCTGAATAATCTCCTCCATCCTCCCTATCCGGTCATCATCGGATGGCCCTGTGCGTGGCTGTCCCAATCTCTCGCTCCTCCTCATGACACTGAGAAGTAGAAATATGAGCAACCATCACACATTTAAAACATTAACAAAGCCTCATAACTACCCATATCATATAATACACGCAGAAAATATGATAGTAAGGCTTTTAAGTTAGTTCCTTTAAGCTTTTTAATCACCTAAATCTCTCACCAATTCCTAGGTCAAAGTCATCTAAGTTCAATACATAGACCAAACCTAGTAAAATCAGGCTCTGATACCAACGGTGGCGACCCCACACCCCGGACCACCAACCCCGCAGGGAGTGGCATGCGGAATGCCGGGGCGGGACGCCCGGCGTAGGCATCTCCGACCACTCCTCAACTCCCGTGAGGTGGTTGAGACCCTACGAGCCTTATCTCAAACAACGACATAATATTAAAAGGTACTAAACAAAACTACCCACCGTATTAATCATCAAAGACAAGGGATAATCCATAAAAATGAACCATAAATAAAATCATAATCCCTACAGTCCATTAAAATTGACATACACATAAAGTCCAAAATTGTGGGTACAAATAAAAACCGTCATATGCCCACAGGATCTATCTAACAAGTCCCAACTCACCCATACTACAATGTGGTAAGTGTTATAATTACATAATCCAAAATATAATACTTCATAATTTAAAACACAGTTCAATCAAAATGCCTCTCAACTCACATCGAGGCTTTGGATTCTCTCGCAGGCAAGGCCCTCAAGATATAACTACTCCTTTGCCCTTATTCGGGACAGAAGGACCTGAAAGAGGAAAATGAGGGTGAGCCAACGGTGCCCAGGGAATAGAATTCAGATATGCTATCAATACTCATCAATAAATATCATGTATGAATGTCAATGTGTAGCATGATTTAAAAGCTCATAACATATAGATATCAAACATTTATAATAAGTTCGATGCAAGTAAAAGCTTATTAATTTGGATCCACATTCCACATGCATTGGGTTACTAGTGCTGTGGCGACCCCGCGCCCCGGACCACCAACCCCGCAGGGAATGGCATGCGGAATGCCGGGGCGGGACGCCCGGCGTAGGCATCTCCGACCACTCCTCAACTCCCATGAGGTGGTTGAGACCCTACAAGCCTTATCCCAAACAACAATATGATATCAAAAGGTATTAAACAAAACTACCCACCGTATTAATCATCCAAGACAAGAGATAATCCATAAAAAAATGAACCATAAATAAAATCATAATCCCTACAGTCCATTAAAATTGATATACTCATAAAGTCCAAAATTGTGGGTACAAATAAAACCATCATATGCCCACATAGTCTATCTAACAAGTCCCAACTCACCCATACTACAATGTGGTAAGTGTTATAATTACATAATCCAAAATATAGTACTTCATAATTTAAACACAATTCAATCAAAATGCCTCTCAACTTACATCGAGGCCTTGGATTCTCTCGCAGGCAAGGCCCTCAAGATATGACTACTCCTTTGCCCTTTTTCGGGACAGAAGGACCTGAAAGTGGAAAATGAGGGTGAGCCAACGATGCCCAGTGAATAGAATTCAAATATGTTATCAATACTCATCAATAAATATCATGTATGCATGTCAATGTGTAGCATGATTAAAAGCTCATAACATATAGATATCAAGCATTTATAATAAGTTCGATGCAAGTAAAAGTTTATCAATTTGGATCCACATTCCACATGCCTTGGGTTACTAGTACACGTCTATTTCACCGTGCCGTTGATCCCAATCATGTTTATTTGGGTTACTAGTACACGTCTATTTCACCGTGCCGTTGATCCCAATCATTTTCTTTCCTGAAACCCTCTTATGACAAGGTTAAGTCCCCCTATTAGCCAGATAGATGGGTCCAACCAAAGTCATAAGGTTTTCTCAAATCAATGCATCATTCAAAACATTAGAACGCATTCATGCTTTCAAGATACAATATATATAAGTGATATGATGACATAAAAGATATAATCATAAATGAAGTCTACTCACAACCAAGCCTCGCGAGAGTATTTAACCACACACGACCACCAAACCGAATCAACCCAATCAAGATCCTGAAACATACATCAATTTCTATGCTCAATCACATAGACATTACACATCAACCCTAAATCCGCCCACATATAAACAATAGGCCTAAATCCCATCTAATCCCATCATTCAACTCAAATCACATGACTTAGGCCTCTAATGCATAGTTCTCATACATAAACCATTCTATTAATCAAAAATACTGATTTTCAATTCCTTAGGCATAAACATGCCAAAATTGGTCACTTGATCACAAGTAGGCCTAAGCCATGATATGGTCACAACCACCAAATCAGTAGCATAATCAACTCTAATCATGCTTAATTAAACATAAGTTGCATCAATTCAATGATTCTAGGCCAAAAGCATCAAAAGCCCTAAAATATGAAATTTTCCATACTTAGGCCATATTGTCGATTTACACTAGGTCACCATGTTCAGCCATGTATATCGCTGATTTTGCATCATGGGTTCATCAACAATGGCAACTAGGTCAACATAGTTGACATGCAAGCTATTTGGAAAGGTCTAAGTTCATATTCTAAATGTAGGTCTAATACAAACAACCCTACCAATTCTTCACATGTATTATTCTGTTCAGGTGTATTAATCTACCAATAGAAATATATAATCACAAAATCCACCGTACATATTGAAGTATGTGAAGAAACAAACCTTCTGTCCAAATATCAGCCCAATCCAACGGTGGACCGAAAAGATATATATCTTTGATGAACAAGTATCTAATCAGACAGTTTCTCCTTTCCTGCTGCAAATATCCAAACTCAGATGGCTATATCACATAAAATACTAAACGTATAGACATCTCCACAGTTCAGAATACAGAAATATCTGTTATAAACGACATACCCAAATTTGATATCCATCCAACGGTAGATTGAGGAGATCTGTAAGTTTTACCGAAACGGCACGAGAAACCCAGAAATTCCGACCAGCTTCGTTTGAGAGGTTAGATCTCTTAGACGAAACCTCTGATCAAGATCTCCACCGACCAGAATGAAGAACCATAAGCTACGAATGTGCTGATAAACTTTGAGCTCAATCGGACCGTATATTCCAAAGATCTATCTCTTTGATGGAAACGTCGCAGGGATCTTCCTCCTGCAACTCTCTCCTTCCTTCTCTTCTTCTTTCCTTTCTCTTCTTCTTTCCTTTCTCTTCTTTTCTTTCTCTTCTTCTTTCCTTTCTCTCCACTCACCTCTTTCTAGCAATTCCTTGATTCCCTCCTTGATTCTCTCCTTGATTCTCTCCTTGTTTTCCTCCTTGATTCTCTCCTTGTTTTCCTCCTTGATTCTCTCCTTGGTTTCCTCCTTGATTCTCTCCTTGATTCCCTCCACTCATTCTAGCACTTCCTTGATGGCATGGGACACTTGTCCACTTTCATGCACCAACCTTCACATGTGTTGGTCTCATACTACCCATACTAACCACATTTATTTTAAATGTCCAATCCATTTAATACACCAAATTTTCAATTTCATTTATCCTTTTATTCAATCAATCCTAACCCATATCAATTCATGGTTTAATGAGCCCATGCATAAATCATAACATATGCATTATACTTTAATTTAACATGACTCATATAAATTTATGATACATATATTTATATACATTATCAAGCATCAACTATACAAACATTAAACAATCATCAAACAAACACCAAACATATCAAGACAACACATAGAGTTTGGGCAAAAATGCAATTGGGTTATGGGCTAGATGAAATAATTTTCGGGGCGTCACAAGTGCACGTCTATTTCACCGTACCGTTGATCCCAATCATGTTTATTTGGGTTACTAGTACACGTCTATTTCACCGTGCCGTTGACCCCAATCATTTCCTTTCCTAAAACCCTCCTATGACAAGGTTAAGTCCCCCTATTAGCCAGATAGATGGGCCCAACCAAAGTCATAAGGTTTTCTCAAATCAATGCATCATTCAAAACATTAGAACACATTCATGCTTTCAACATACAATATATATAAGTGATATGATGACATAAAAGATATAATCATAAATGAAGTCTACTCACAACCAAGCCTCGCGAGAGTATTTAACCACACACGACCACCAAACCGAATCAACCCAATCAAGATCCTGAAACATACATCAATATCCTACCATACATCAATTTCTATGCTCAATCATATAGACATTACACATCAACCCTAAATCAGCCCACATATAAACAATAGGCCTAAATCCCATCTAATCCCATCATTCAACTCAAATCACATGACTTAGGCCTCTAATGCATAGTTCTCATACATAAACCATTCTATTAATCAAAAATACTGATTTTCAATTCCTTTAGGCATAAACATGCCCAAATTGGTCACTTGATCACAAGTAGGCCTAACCCATGATATGGTGACAACCACTAAATCAGTAGCATAATCAACTCTAATCATGCTTAATTAAACATAAGTTGCATCAATTCAATGATTCTAGGCCAAAAGCATCAAAAGCCCTAAAATATGAAATTTTCCATACTTAGGCCATATTGTCGATTTACACTAGGTCACCATGTTCAGCCATGTATATCACTGATTTTGCATCATGGGTTCATCAACAATGGCAACTAGGTCAACATAGTTGACATGCAAGCTATTTGGAAAGGTCTAAGTTCATATTCTAAATTTAGGTCTAATACAAGCAACCCTACCAATTCTTCATTTACTATTCTGTTCAGATGTATCAATATACCAACAGATATATGTAATCACAAAATCAACCGTACAGATTGAAGTATGTGAAGAAACAAACCTTCTGTCCAAATATCAGCCCAATCCAACGGTGGACCGAAAGATAAGTATATTTGATGAACAAGTCTCTAATCAGACAATTTCTCCTTTCCTGCTGCAAATACTCAAACTCAGATGACTATATCACACAAAATACTAAACGAATACACATCTCCACCGTTCAGAAGACAGAAATATCAGTTATAAACTACATACCCAAATTTGATATCCATCCAATGGTAGATGTAGGAGATCTACAAGTTTGAGCGAAACACCACGAGAAATCTAGAATCTCCGACCAGCTTTGTTGCAGAGGTTAGATCTCTCAGAAGAAACCTTAAATCAAGATCTCCACCGTTAAGAATGTAGACCTATTAGTTGTACACGACATACCCAGATTCATATCCATCCAACGGTAGATTAAGGAGGTCTATACGTTTGAGCGAAACGGTGCGAGAAATCCAGACTTTTCGACCAGCCTTGTTTGAGAGGTTAGATCTCTTAGAAGAAACCTCTGATCAAGATCGCCACCGACCAGAATGAATAACCATAAGTTACAAACTTGCTGACAAATTTTGAGCTCAATCTGACCATAGATTCCAAAGATCTACCTCTTTGATGAAAACATCGCAAGGATCTTCCTCCTGCAACTCTCTCATTCTTTCTCTTCTTCTTTCCTTTCTCTTCTTTTCTTTCTCTTCTTCTTTTCTTTCTCTCCACTCACCTCTTTCTAGCACTTCCTTGATTCCCTCCTTGATTCTCTCCTTGATTCTCTCCTTGATTCCCTCCACTCATTCTAGCACTTCCTTGAGGGCATGGGACACTTGTCCACTTTCATGCACCAACCTTCACATGTGTTGGTCTCATACTACCCATACCAACCACATGTACTTTAACCAATTTCATGCTTCCATGTATTTTAAATGTCCAATCCATTTAATGCACCAAATTTTCATTCTCATTTATCCTTTTATTCAATCAATCCTAACTCATATCAATTCATGGTTTAATGGGTCCATGCATAAATAATAACATATGCATTATAATTTAATTTAACATGACCCATATACAATTTATGATACACATATTTATATACATTATCAAGTATCAACTATACAAACATTAAACAACCATCAAACAAACACCAAACATATCAAGGCAACGCATAGAGTTTGGGCAAAGTGCAATTGAGTTATGGGCTAGATGAAATAATTTTTGGGGTGTCACACATCGACTCCCATTGCATTGAGAGCCTTCTTTGACTCATCCAGCCATTTCTGCACCTTTTCAGCATCATTGGTGCCAGCAAAAGTAAGAGGTTGTAGCCTCTTGTATTTTGTAATCTGGTCGGCTTGAGTCTCCGACCCAGATCTCACAGGTGCCTAAACAATGACAACCGGATTGGCCGCGGTCTCACGAACGACCGTCTGAACAGTTACTTTCATCGCCTCGATAAATCCGGCGAAGAATACTTCCATACTCGAAGGTATGGCAAAGGGTGTGGGTTGAGGTGGTACTTCCTGCCCAGACATAGTGGCAGTGTCGGGAGTGGCCTGTGCTATTGTCGGAGGCGGCGGTTCATGGTTCTGTATCTAAAGAGGTGCCTCCTCTGCTGAATGGGCAGTACGTGGCCTTCCTCTCTTCCTGGTTTGCATTTCTCACTGGCAAGAAGAAAATAAAATCATGATTTAGGAACCGTAGCCAAGTATAATGTTATGATATTCTCAGCAACATATTCGAGAGTACTGCAATATAAAAATCACCTATTTTTCTAAGTATAGTGTAAGGTTTTTGTTAAGGAATCAAAGAATCTTATATGCCTCGTATGTTTGGCCATAGTGAAAAAAATAAGGTTAGAATGTTTATATAATAAGTATAAAACTTTGCAAGTATTTCAAATGTTTTGGTTCTGATTTTTGTGAACATACATATATATTTCATTGAAAATCCATACGAGTCATAAAAATTCTAAGATTTTTCTCAGTAAGTATCCTGATCTAACGTTCTATCGCGATCTTATGTATTCAAACTCTTTTGCTTAGTCTTTTCGATTATTATCCAAATTCGTTTGTCCCATACCACATGAATTTGGTAATAAGGGTGTCAACCAAGGTAAGTTGTATGAACACGGTCTTTATAAAACATCGGCTGAATCGTAGTTCACTAATAGTATCGTACAAGTTCACTTGTCCCATACCGTGTAAACTTAGTGATAATGTTAGTAATGCAACTTTTTCCAAATGTTTCTTTTCATACAAGGTCGTGGGTTTTCTTACTTCCACATCTTATTTAGTATCCTCCAATTTTGTTGTGTCCCATACCACTCCAAAGTTAGTGATATAAAAGAAAGAATGGTTGTAAGTCGGCCCACCAAAGATAGTCTTAAAAAAACATTTCATTCATATATAAAATAAAATTTTACAATGCCAGTGATCATTCCTGGTTTTTCTACCTACTACTGCTCCTTCTAGACCTCCTGCGTTTTGCATACGTGTTAACAAATCACTTTGAGTATCCTATATTCGAGCAATGCTAGCTACGATCACATTTAACAGTTCGAATGGGTTAGTCGATTGCCCCGTTGATGGTTGATGGGTCGACTGTCTCATAGGTGGAGGGTAGGCCGTAGGCAGTATATGAAACATATAACACATAATATAACAAACACCCCTCTACTATCATGCACATTCATCATCCATCCACCTTACCACATCATTTCTCAACTGAAATAGACCCAAATTATGGTCCTCCCATATTGGGGTACAACCATTTCAATTCTTGATCATTCACTCCAACCTATAAGTGCAATGATCCTCCTTGACGGGGTACCTCTATCTCATTCTAGATCGTTCACTCCAACCTATGAATGTAATGATCCTCCCTGGCGGGGTATATCTATCTTATTCTAGATCATTCACTCCAACCTATAAATGTAATGATCCTCCCTGGTGGGGTATATCATCTTCATCCAGTCAAATCTTCACTCATGGAAGATGCAACCACACCTCTAGAGTATTTTAGCTAGGCTCTGTTGGTGCACCCAAAAGGGGTGAATTGGGTGTGATGGTCAATCTAAAACTTTTACAATGACTTAGTGATATACATTGGTACATTGGAATTAAATGCACATACTAACCATAAAGTAAAATGCATAACATAAAGCACACTAGGATTTATAGTGGTTCGGTCAAGCCTACGTCCACTACCTAATATCTCGATTAGGATTTTCTCAATCCACTAATTGATTCTCTTACGGGTGAGAACCAAACCGTTATACATGCCCTTTTACAGATTCAAGGCAAACCTATCCTTTTGCAGGCTAAAGTTGAACTGCATTTCCTTTTTTCAGGATGAGGAAAAACCCATGTTCCTTTTATGGGATAAGGAATAACTTGATTGTCGCAAGTGCAAGACAATCAAGTTATAATATAATCTGATGAAATTGGGTATCGTCCTCAGGGATAATTAGAACACTAGCTATCACGTTTTTACCTTAATTTTTTCTTGACAATCAAATTCGAATGATTGAGCAATTAAATAGTAATGAAAACAACTAATTATTTAACTAGCAAAGTAATGAAAACAACAGATTATCAATAGAGAAATAATCTAGAGAATCGATTTCACCTAACTATCAACTATGTTCTTTCCTATTATTTATCATTAATGTATTTACTTAGTTTATAAGCCAGAAATCCTAATGTTTCTAACACCTTCTATTGAGTGTCGTGCTAGAGCATATTCATAGGAATTGATCTCGATCTATCGATAAAGATCTAATTCCTACAAACTCACTAAGATCTATGATTTCTTTTAATAACTTCAAAGGGTCTCAATCTCCTATCAGTCTCACGATAACCTAGGCTATATTTTCCTTGTTCCGATCCAAAGTACCCTTTGTCGAGTGCCGCACTCTAGAACTAAGATCATCTAATCCGTGATTAAGAGATTGAAAGCATTAACAATGGAGGAATATAAATAAACTATCACAAATCCATTAACAATAATTAAAGCCCTAAACTAGAACATAGAATCAAAGTTAGGATCCATCTATCCTCTAAAACAACAGATTAGTACATAATGTGAATGAAAATAACACAAGACATGGAGAAAACTTCAATAATAAACATTAACCACAAACTAGAAAATCTGGAACTTGAATCTTCTTTCGAATCTTCACGTTCCTTCCTCCTAGCCGTCTTGTTCTCCTCTTTATTCCAATGTGTTCTTCTCAAAAAACTTTTCAAAACCCTATAATGTGTGCTCCAAAGTCGTGTCCAATTGGAATTTCCAAAATTGCCAAAAATCAATCGTAAGTTGCTAAATTAGCAACTTTTAAATACGGGGCACCGCGGCGCCCCATTAAGGGATTGTCGTGGCGCTGTGTTACATTTCCTCTGGGTGCCATGATGGGGCAGCGGCGCCTAGAGCCTTCTTTTCCTAATCACCCTGGCGCCGTGATGAGGGCGCGACTCCCAGAGCACTATTGGTGTGCAGTGTTGTGGACTTAGTCATTTTTTGTTCCTTTTTATTTCCTTCCTGTGGACTTAGCCAATTTTCTTCCACTTTTTGGCTTGGGTTCTTTATGACTAATCATCTAGGCTACTCATATGTTGTGTCCATCATTCATGTTCACTTCCATACATTTAAATACCTACAAAAAAAAAAACAAAAGAAAACAAGTAATTAAAACACTCATAACATAAATTGATCCAACATATAAATTAACAAACCGAATTAATGCATAAAAACCAATTTAGTCCTAAACTAACAAATGAATCAAAACTAACGTAAACACACTCAACTAATGCATAAATTATCCTAAAGCAACTATAAAACACTCCTAAAACATGTCTAAATATGCAATGATCAAGAACTGTTTCTCTTTTACAGGTTAAGGACGAACCTATCCTTTTACGGGGTAAGGATGAACCGGTTTTCCTACTTACAGGTGAGGATGAACCTTAACATGATTTCAACTATGAAATCATTTCACTTGATCTGGTTGTTTCAATCCAAAAACACACCAGCATTACAACACAAATTAATAATGTTGGTTCTAATTGAGTAGAACACTTTATAATTAAGCTCATATGCATAGCATTACAAAGATATATAAATTTGAATACGTAATGCTAAGAGACATACACTTATAGTCTTTTACCTTTCAATGTTCGGTATTGCTCAAGTGCAATTTTGAAAAGCGTGAATGATATGAAAATCACATAAGTGCTTCTTCGAAAACATTACGATATCATTGAAACATTGAAGTTGAAAATGCAGGACCAGTGTAAAACATAGACTCACATAATTTTCAGAATAGATAAGATATACAGTGTGAAAACTTCTGGTTCTTTATTCAGTAGTTAACACAATTACTAATATAGTTCGATACAATACTTAAGATATGAAATCAAGTACAACTGTATCTCTAATGAACTTTTTCTCAAATTCTTTCATCAACATGATTGATGTTAAGTATAAATCCAGGCTATATATTTGAGTAAAAACCAATTCAAATAGATTTTTAAAGATAGAATATAATTGAAGCTCAATACAAAAATCTTTTGACTATGTAAAGTATCAGTGAAGAATACTTTGAAAACTTAGAACATTTGAAAAACTTTTGAAAGATTGAACAATGACTAACATTCAAAAAGTTTTTGGCACAATCAAAATTATCCGCAAGTTGTTTGTTTCAAAGTGTTGGTATATATAGACCTAGTAAAAAATAGTTGTTAGACATTTGAAGTTCAAATACAAATGTGAACGTTTACACACAACGACTAGAATGTTATATGAAAATGGCAATTGCAATTAGAGAAAATCTCTGATCAATCTTAAAAGGATTCTGTGCAAAGATCTGTTCTGAAAAAGTAGACTAATATAGTGTACTTGTTAGAACAATAACGGTTGTTGAATTAGCGTCATGATTCCGTAATCAGTATCCTGACGCATAATATTAACTTTGTCGTTTTGTTCCTTGAGGGCGCTCATTATGTATAAGCTTCATGCTGAACAGTGAAGTGAGGGCGCTACTAATTTGTGAGGGTCGTGACTTGCTTTGCGATAGAAACGATTAAACCCTTAGGGTGCTAATGCACAGTAAGTGTCCTGTTTTGTTTTAAAACAATTAAGTACATGAGGGTGCTACTTTTCCGAGTAAACGTCCTAACTTTTAAAACATAAAACACAAGGGTGCTACAATTATGTAAGTGTCCTGTTATTTCAAAATATTTGAAAACTTTCCTTGTGCGCTGAAGGACAATCAACATCTTGAAAGTTATTAAGTTGATTCCCAAAGATGAGGGCGCTCCTAACCAAGTAGCATCCTGATAGTTTATCCAACTTATAACTATCAGCATCCTCAAAGATAAATTCTTTGAAGAACTTAGAAATTTTTCAGTAAGCTGATGCTGAGTCAGCCTCCTGACCACTTCATAGGTTGACTAAAGGGAGGCAACTACTTACAAGTAAGCATCCTAATGAATCAATTCAATTCAACCTTGGATGTCATCAGCGTCCCAATGAATTATTAGCGTCCTAACTTATCAAGTTCAGGAGAGCGCTGCTAAATCATTAGCGTCCTGAAAGACTGTTACGCCCAGTATGTACGAGTCAAACTTGTACGTTGACTTATACATATACGTATGTACATGACCTTTAGATAGTGTAAAGGCATGTATTTTAGGGCTCTTGGTACCCTAGGAGGCTAGTCGTAGCATAAAATGCCCAACACATAGAAAAATTTCAGATTTGGGTGCAAAAAGCGCTCTTCTATGGCAAACCTGAGAGGACCATTTCTGGGAAGTGCAAATAAGCGCACTTCCTAAGGGATGAAGCACGCTTCTCTATGGGCCAGCAATTTTTTTCTTTTTTTTTTTAAATAATTTGGTCGGTGAGGCGGTTGCATGTTGCAAGCCACATGTCACGACCAATTTTAGCCATTTCATTTTTAGCTCATTTTAAACTTACTGGACTGAGAAAATTGCAGAGCTAAGGAAGAGGAAACGAAAGAGGAAGAAGAGGAGGAGCTTGGAAAGCTAAAACCTAAGGTAAGAATGGGTGTTTTGAGCTAAAAATTCCATATTTGGATTCCTTTCTTCACTTTGTTTCACGTATGTGACATGCAAATGACTTCAATGGTTAGATTGCAAATGCCCTGGTAGATTGGTTGCAGATGAAGAAATGGAAGTTTTGGCTAGTATTAAGCCAGAGGGAGAAAAGGATAAGGTATTCAGTTGTTTGAGATCCCTATTGTGTGTGAGTATCCAGACATATTTCGTAATGATTTACCAGGATTACCCCCTAAACGGGATATAAACTTCATTATTGAACTAATATCTAGCACAAGGCCTATTTCTATTCCTCCATATAGAATGGCGCCAAAAGAGTTGCAAGAACTAAAAGTGCAACTTGATGAGTTGATGGGAAAATAGTTTATTTCACCCAGTGTGTCACCATGGGGAGCACCCGTCTTGTTTGTGAAAAAGAAAGATGGTAGTCTACGTCTGTGTATAGATTATCGTCAATTGAACAAGGTGACCATAAAGAATAAGTATCTTCTACCGCGTATTGATGATTTGTTTGATCAACTGAATTGGGCCAAGTTCTTTTCCAAGATTGATCTTCGATTAGAGTACCATCAGTTGAGGATTCGGGAAGAGGATATGCCGAAAACTGCATTCAGAACGAGATATGGGCATTATGAATTCCTTGTGATGCCATTTGGTTTGACCAATGCACCTGCCATGTTTATGGACTTGATGCAAAGGATATTTAAGCCATATTTGGATCAGTTTATTGTAATGTTTACAAACGACATTTTGATTTATTCCAAGACTCGAGAGGAGCATGAGCTGTACCTCAGGATTACACTGCAGACATTAAGAGAGCATAGGTTGTATGCCAAGCTCAGTAAGTGTGAGTTTTGGATAAATGAAGTGAAATTTCTGGGTCATGTGGTGAGTGCAGATGGGATATCTGTTGATTCTGCCAAGGTAGAGGCAATTATAACTTGGCCAAGACCGACCACAGTGACAAAAATTCAAAGTTTTCTGGGTTTAGCGGGTTATTACAGAAAGTTTGTGGAAGGATTTTCCAAATTGGCTATACCACTTATTAGGCTAACTCAGAAAAATGTGCCATTTGTGTGGACTGTACCTTGTGAAGAGGCATTCACAAAGCTGAAAAGGAAGTTGACTACTGCACCTGTGTTAGTACTTCCAGAGCCCGGGAAAAAGTTGGTGATCTATATAGATGCATCACATTCCGGATTGGGTTATGTATTGATGCAAGAGGGTAGAGTTGTAGCTTATGCATCTAGATAGTTGAAGGTGCATGAGAAGAATTACCCTGTGCATGATTTGGAACTGGCTGCAGTTGTCTTTGCATTGAAACTGTGGAGGCATTATCTCTACGGTGAGAAGTTCACATTGTTTTATGATCATAAGAGTTTGAAATATCTGTTTGATCAGAAAGAGTTGAATATGAGGCAAAGAAGATGGCTGGAATTCCTGAAGGTTATGACTTCAGGTTGGAGTATCATCCTAGGAAGGCCAATGTCATTGTTGATGCACTGAGTAGGAAAGGTACAAAGACTGGTGTGGTGGCCTGTCAGATGGCCCACGAGTGGCGATTGTTAGACAGAGCTACAGTATTGAGTGTACTCTCTATTGCCCCGCATGTCGATATTTATTCTCAGATGCATATACAACTGACTGATGCAAAATTCAGAACATTAAGGATTTGCAGTGGCATGATCCTGATTATGATATGTATAACTCATGGGCTAATAAAGTTGAATGGGCTAATTGGCAACGAGATTCAGATGGTGTAATACGATTTTAGGGGAGATTATGGGTTCCCCTTGACCGTGATTTGAGAGCTGAATTACTCTGGATAGCACATAGGTCTCAGTATACTATTCACCCAAGATCAACCAAAATGTATCATGACATGAAAAGAACAGTTTGGTGGCATGGGATGAAGAAGGATATAGTTGAGTATGTTCAGAAATGTGGGGTATGTCAGTTGGTTAAGGTTGAACATCAGAGACCTAGAGGACAAATGCAACCATTATCTATTCCAGAATGAAAATGGGAGCATATTATTATGGATTTTATCACAGGATTACCTAGATCTCAGGGTAGATACGGTACCATCTAGGTTATTGTTGACAGGCTGACTAAATTTGCACATTTTCTTTTGATTAACATCAAAGACTGTTGATAGACTGAGCAGATTGTATATTCGAGAGATAGGGAGATTGCATGGAGTCCCCGTATCTATTGTATCGGACAGAGATTCGAGATTTCCATCGAGCTTTTGGCATTCGATGCAGACTCGATTTGGGACTCCTCTCCGTCTCAGTACAACATTCCATCCTCAGACAGATGGCTAGATTAAGAGGATGATACAGATGTTGGAGGATCTGCTCAAATCTTGTATATTAGAGTTTGGTGGGAAATGGGGAGAATATCTTCATCTGTGTGAATTTTAATACAATAATAGCGATTAGGCTAGGATTGGTATGGCACCCTTTGAGGCCTTGTATGGCCGACTTTGTAGATCTCTTGCTTGTTGGTTTGAGGTTAGAGAATCACAGTTATTTGGGCCAGCAGTTATTATGGATCACACAGAAAAGATCAAGCATAAATTAATGGCAGCCTAGGATCGTCAAAAGAGATATTTTGATAATAGGCATAGACCTCTAGAATTTCCAGTGGGAGTCCAGGTTCTGTTGAAGGTTTCTCCAATGAAAGGTCAAATGAGATTTGAGGTTAAAGGAAAGCTCACACCGCAATTTGTCGGACCATTCAAAATCTTTGAGAGGATAGGTCCATTAGCTTACCGACTTGCTCTACCATCACAGTTGGCTGGTGTCCATAATGTATTTCATGTATCTATGTTGAGGAAATACCATACAGACCCGACACAGTATCCAATACCATCTCACATTTTGGATGTAACTCAGTTACAAGCTAGGGAAGACATTACTTATTTTGAAGAGCCAATTCAGATCATAGCCAGACGAGTTCAGAAACTCAGGAACAAGCAGATTCCACTGGTTAGGATCAAATGAAAATTTCATGATAATGAAGAGCAGACGTGGGAGCAAGAGGATCAGATGTGGGAGCAGTTTCTTGATTTGTTCACCACTTGAGGTATGTTCCTTGATTTAAATTTTGAGGACGAAATCCTTTAAGTTGGGGAGATTGTAACGCCCCGTATGTACGAGTCAAACTTGTACATTGACTTATACGTATTGCCAGACATATTTGTATGCGTATACGTATGTACATGACCTTTAGATAGTGTAAAGGCGTGTATTTTAGGGCTATTGGTACCCTAAGAGGCTAGTCGTATCATAAAATGCCTAACACTTAGAAAAAATTCAGATTTGGGTGCAAGAAGCACGCTCCCTAAGCGGAGAAACGCGCTTCTATGGCAAACCTGAGAGCACCATTTCTGGGAGCTGCAAAGAAGCGCATTTCCTAAAGGAAGAAACGCGCTTCTCTGTGGGCTTGCAGTACATTTTGGTCGGTGAGGCGGTTGCATGTTGCAAGCCACATCTCATGTCACGACCCACTATACGTGACGTCATGACTGGCACAGGAACCTCCTAGTATACCCTCTGTCAGTACACCCGACGTCCCGTCAGCCTAAAATACATATACGAATCCCCAAAAAGAAATAAAAGTACATCCTTAACAACCAACTAACATGATCATAATGAAATAAAATATTACTTCTCCAAATTACCAAATATAAAATTTCAAAGTCTTCAAAATGATACAAAATCCAACACATCCCAACTATGTGTTAAATATACAATTACTAGGTGTTATCACGTACATAATTATCAAAATACAAAACTAAATGTACAACACCTACATGAAACAAAAACAAGGGACGCTCCGCAGTCAAGCCTTCCCTTTTCCTTTTCTATCAGATCCTGAAAGAAGATGGTGTGGTGTGAGCTACAGCCAGCTCAGTGAATGTTATTTACAAGTGGCATATACGTGCATTTATAAAACATGGTAAGATCATAAATCATTGAAATATCATGATGACGAAATAGATTACATACATGCTAACATAATGGATCAAGTCATACATAAGACAATGCATAACATTTATAGTCATGCTCATGCAATCCTAACACCTCCTGAGTACGGGGGTTCAAGGCTGGTGCGCTACACACAGTACCTGAACACACACTCAATACTCGTATCCTAATAGGATTTCTGGGGCTGTGCAGCACGTAAGATTAGCCTAAACAAACCTACCCATACACAAGCCATAAAACCCTCTGCCAGGTACACAACTGGGATCGCCGCTAAACTTACGAGAATTCCCAAAAAGAGGAAATTCCAACTAGGAGCCTCAACCCAAATTGTCATCCCAATGAATTATGCTCAAATGTATTTCATGGAATATTAAAACATGCATACCATCATACATAAGCATTTAAAACATTTCTATACTACAATTCCACATATAAATAATCCAAAAGTAAAAGAACACTCACCCTTGATTGGCTAAGGCTAGCCAATCCAATCACCAACACTCTCCAATTGACTAAACGGGTTCAAGATCAATCACAAGACCTGGAAATAACACGGTTCACACAATTGAAAATCAGTCATAAAGTGTGTCAAAACCCCATGTTCAAACCCAATCTAAAGTCAACTAGATTCTAAATTGATTACCCCCTTGAGCCAATTTCCATATTGCTCAACTTAATCATTTAGACTCAATTAAACTGAGATTGACCTTAATTGAATGTAATAGGGTGATCCCATGATCCAACCACTAATATACATGACATTCAATTATAATTAGGGTCAATTAGACTATACATCAAGTCAATTTTATCAATTGACCAAGTCTTGGTCAAAATCCCCAATTAGGCCAATATAAAACATAAGATCAAAATGAACTAAGTCATATCAATTTAACATAGGTTCTAACATTTTAAACTCATGATTCTACTCCATTTGGGTCCAATTAAACAATCCCCAAGTCAATTTCATAAATTGACTTGCTTTGGGTGAAAAGTCCCAATTTGGGCAAAATCCCCAAATTACATGCAAAATTGCCAAAGCACATGAAAAATACCAAATACTTAGCCTAGATCAAAATTAGTCAACCTTAGGGTGTCCATTATGAGAACCCACTGAATTCAATCATCAAACAACCCTAATCATGTCCAATTAGACCTACATTGCATAATTTTCCAGATTTTATATCAAGAGCATCAAAAGCCCCAAATATGGAAATTTTCATACATAGGCCATATTGCCAATTTTACACTTGGCCACCATGTTCAGCCATGAATTTTACTGATCTTGCAACATGGAATCATCCACAATGCCACCTAGAACAACATAGTTGACATGCATGACTTTGGGAAAAGCCTAAGGCCATGAACCAAACAATGACCATTTACACTAAACCATATGATTTCACCATTAAAATCTCAAGCTAAATACATGAATCAATCCCTAATACTGATCAGTCCATCATAGATGGCATGCAAAGCTTAAGTCAAAGTCTAGGTCAATGATCCAAGACTAGGTCATTTGTACTAAACCCTACCAATTTCTTGCTAGAAATTGGGGTTTTTGCCTTTAGAGGGTTCCCAACACACTCTAAACACACATATCAAACATGCAAAGCATTTGAACAACATTTGATTTCCACTACCCCTTCAAGTCTGGGTTTCATACAATGCATGCATCAAAACAACACTAGCATGCATGAACCAAAGAGATTCAAGGAAGAACAATGAGGAAAAACATGCAAACCTTAGGGATTTTGAGCAAAATCCACCAACCGTAGGTTTCCTCTCCTTTTCTCCTCTTCTCCTCTTCAGCTCCTTTCTCTCTTCTCTAGCTCCTTTCTCTCTTTTCTGGCTGAGAAATGAGCAAATGATCCTAAAATTACGTTTTGGTTGCTTAAATAGATAAGCTTGGGCCCACAACTAAAAGTTGCCCAAAAACTATCAAAAAATAGTTTTCTGTTGCAATACTTGCACTTAGATAGTCCATTTATTGCAAAATACCCACGAATTTAACATCGTAACCGTACAAACGTTGCCTTAGTACGTTATAAACATTCTGGTAAACTTTCCACTCAATCCAACGGTGGGATTACGAGATCTATCTATTTTATCAAAACTGCGTAAGAAAATCTGAAAATCTGTGAAACAGTGTTTGGAGTCTTAAAACTCATACTAGGTAACTCCTATCAAGATCGTCACCGTTCATAATGAATATCTATCATTTAAGAATGAGCTGACAAAATTTCAGCTCAATCGGACCACGGATCTATGAGAACAAACCATTGATGTAATTTGTGACAGAAATCTCTACCTCCATGGAGAGAGCTCCACTGGATCCAAAACACCGTTTTCGACATGTTTTGACGTCGAACGGGTCTCCGATGGTACCGAAACTTCATGCGCACTCTTTATGACCTAAAATCATGGAAAGACACTCGAACTTACGTGCTTCGGGCATCAAAATACATATACACATATGTATACGTGTACTCTACGGGTACACTATGGGTCAAAATGACATCACCTAAAGGCACGGGTGCTACATCTCACGACCAGTTTCAGCCATTTAGAGTTGTTTTCAGCTCATTCTAAACTTGCTGGACTGGGAAAATTGTAGAGCTAAGGAAGAGGAAACGAAAGAGGAAGAAGAGGAGAAGCTTGGAAAGCTAAAACCCAAGGTAAGAATGGGTTTTGAGCTGAAAATTCCAGATTTGGATTCCTTTCTTCACTTTGTTTCACATATGTGACATGCAAATGATTTCAATGGTTAGATTGCAAGCTGGAACAAGAGGGCTTCAGCTAGGAATTAAATGAATTGCTGGAAGAAACTTTGGGTAAGTAATTCATGGTTGTTTTGTGATTCATTTGGTGATAATTGGACTGATTTTGCATGGCCAGAATCATGTTTTCCAAATATTGTTAGACATGGGTTTAAGCTGGAGAATATGAGATTTGTAGAGTACAATTGTAAGGTATTGTTCTCTTGATTATTCTAAGTTGATTGATGGTTTAAATATTGATTGTTCATGGTTGAAGTTGATGTTCCAGAATTTCTGGGTAGGAGTTTTGGGAACTAAATTTTAATGGTGAATTGTTGTAATTTGTTGTGTTTTATGGCTGGAAATTGATCATGGATGATTGGTGATGGTAAATTTCAGAGAATTGAGATACAAAACTGATAAATTCTGGGTTTGGTGATGAGCACAAGTGTGCTACTTGTGCTGGAAATTTAAAATGTTAAGAATGCATTGGTAAGGTATTTATTAATGCATTGAGATTAATTTAGCGATTAACTTGACTGAATTTTTGTGGCTGGAATTCATGCTTAGGTGTTGCAATGTTAAATTTGTAGAGAGTTGACGTGAATTGAGAATTGTACATCGTACAAGTGAGGTGCTTGTGTGGTAATTGTTGGTGAAAATTGATTAAGTGTGTATGTTGTGGACTTAGACAAAATCCTGTATTGGTGAGTATTTCTAATTTGGTTTTCATGTATGACATTGTATTAAATAAACTTTGTTTTGATAATGATGTGAATGTATGATTGCCATATTGCATTGTTTAGTTGATGCATTTAAATTCTTTGGTTTTAAGATCGAACATACTTAGACTTACTCGAAGTAAGGAAAGTATGTGATCATTTCCAAGGAGGGAAGTTTGTTGACTAGACCTCGGAATGATCGAGAGGATGGTTTGCTAAGATGAATTATCCCTATAAATGCAAAATAGGGATACATACTCAGTTACATGCCTGAGGGTGAATATTTTAGCTTTATGCATTGTATGATATGTATAGAGAGGCGAGAAAAGTATTTAAATCATGTATTGATAATTACATTGATTTGCATATGAGTTTTAATGATGATTTGAATGTCATGTTTTCTATTGATGCATATGTAATTTCAATATTAGATTACTCATTGTGCTTGTTGTAGCTCACCCCACTCCCTTTTTATTATAGGTGTTGATCACAAGGGCAAGGGTAAGGCTCCAGAGAATTGATTGAGCTTGCTTTTTTGCTGTGTGAGTATGTGGTGTGTTCAGGGAGATGGGTATATACACTTTTGTTTTTAGTATATGTATATATATATATATATATATAACACCAAACAATGTGTAATAGTTAGTGTATGGTTTAAATGTTGTATATGTTTTGGGGACTTAGATGTATATAAGTCCTGTGAGAAAGAAAAATGAATAGTGGTTGTGTATATGAATGGTCACATATTGTTGATGTATGTGGGATAATATGGAATTGATACATATGATTCATATGTGATTTTGTATTTGTTTATGTGCAATTTGTAATTATTAGGGATTTCGTGGAACCTCTGATTTATGGGGAGGTTCTGCCAAAATATTTAGTGATTTTTGAGTTTTTGTCTTAAAGGACGAGGCTGACAGAGTATCGTATATGTCTAGGTATGGTATATATGACATTCTGTGTCGATCATGACGTCACTTTACGGAGGGCGTCGTGACAAAGACTCTTGAAAAGTAGTTTTGACTCGCAATTAAAAATATGATGAATGCGAATAAAAACTTGATAAATTTTGAATTAAACATAGACAATTGAATCAATTGAAATACCGTAAAGCGTATGATCAAAACATGCAGATAGCAAGTGATTTCTGCATGGTTTTGAAAAACGTTTGAGTAATATCGATTAGAGAAATATGTACCTTAAATACTGTGTATTACTCATATTTCTCATAATCTTTAAATCAAACTCTACATTATGAGATCTTCGATGAACTTCGTGCTTGAGTTGAATTTCGTGAACGTTGATCGAATGATGTAGTCTTGAAGCTTTTGATCGAATCATTCGTGTGGTGTGATCTTGAAATCATGATATGAACTTTGAGGTCTTTTGATTGAAACGATCTTGAACGTCTATTATAATCTTGAATTCCTTGATCGAATCATTCTTTGACTTTTCTTTTTGCTTTCCTGAGGTGCTGAGAAAGGTTCTTGATTAAAGCTCGTTAGCACTGAAAGAGATTTTGTTTGTGATCATCAAAATATACTTCATCAAGTATACTCATGGACGTGCTAAGTGATGAACCGCTTAGGTCAACATGCTCTAGCACAAGCCTTCTAGATGTTCAATGCATGCTAATTCATAATGATTTACACACATGCAATTCCATAATAATATTTCATGACTTTCAACATACAAGTATAATTTAATATGATGACACAAGTGATAAACATAAGGAAGAACTACTCACAACCAAGCCATGCAAGCAACGTCATCCACACAAGGATTCCACACTAATCCAATCCAATCATGGCCCTGAAGTGATATAAACAATCACATATAAATTAATCTCATGATCAACATCATATTTCACACATAAAACTCATACCCAACTTCCCAACATAGCCAATGAATCCATTCATACCATGATCAATAATCTTCAACATATGGAAACCATTCATGCCCAATTCCAAGACCTAAGTCTAACACTTAGCCTAGGTCTACTCATGATCATCAAGGCCAATGCATCATTTAACATTCAAACCATGAAAGAATGATCATAAACAACTCAAATCCCAAAATTAAGCCAATACATAGCATATGCCCCAATTTGGGGGAAAATCTCTACATTAGCAATTTGGCCAATTTGCACTAAACAACATGCTACACCATGGGGAAACTCAAATTAACATCATAATGTTGGCCCAAATATGCCCAAGAGGGGGGTGAACTTAGCAGATTTTAACCTTTCATAAAGTTGTGCGGAATAATGACAGCAGATTAAACAAAGTATAGCAATTTAAATACAGCAAATGTAAATGGGACAATGCAAGCAAGATTTATAGTGGTTCGGTTGCGCTTACACATCCACTACCTAACCTCCTCAGTTAGAATTTTTTCAAACTCCACTATGGACCTATTTAAGGGTAAGATCAAACCGGTGCACTTTCTCAACTTACGGGTGTGAGAACTACCGTTTCTCAACTTACGGGTGTGAGAGGACCGTTTCTCAACTTGTGGGTATGAGAAGACCTATTCTCTACTTACAGGTGAGAGAGAACCTTTTCTCAACTTACGGGCGTGAGACAACCATTTACAACTATGAGCAACACGTGCTCTTGCCCAATGACTAACCAGTCACTACAGATTAAATACAAGATGAAGTACGATTCCTTTTACTTAGAATCAAAGTGATATTTACAAAGCTTTGGATTGAACCTTCTGTAATCACAGATTCAACAAAATATGTATGATGAAGTTTATTCTGAACCCAGGTTCAAATAACTTTTGTCTTCTTCTATGGGTTTTCAAAATAGTGAACATGAAGATCAATCAACCCAGAAGACTTGAAATTTTTCTTTCAAAAGATTGTAAGATCAAGCAAGAAGACTTGACATTCTAAGTGAACGAAGACTGACTTTCAAAAAGTGTTTTAACACAAATGAAAACTGTTAATACGTTTTGAATGAATGTCAGTTTCGTATATCATTAGTTAGTTTTTCTACTCTAAGGCAACGCGTATATATAGGAATAACAGAGGCACAATGGACTTGATGATTTTTGGCGCTCTAGGTTATTTCAAATATAACGTTAACATTCTTTCCCGAAATGGATTGATTCAGCTTAATGCATATTACGACAATAGCACCTGAATCATCTGATCTTGTCATGAAAGAGGAATGTTTTGACGAAGTTGTAGAATGTTTAAAAAATTATGAAGTTGTTGTACGATTCTGAAAAGTTCTGAAAAGTATTCATACGTTTCTGAAAATGTTATCAGAAATAACAGTAGTGTCAGAACAACAAAAATATATTTTCTGTCATTTTGTTCCTTTGAGAGAGCTCATAGAACATTAGCGTCCTATTGAATGATGAAGTGAGGGCGCTACTAAATAGTAAGCATCCTGACTTACTTTGACAATTAATCGACTTAAATCTTGAGGGGGCTACTTCATAGTTAGTGTCCTGTTTTGTTTTAAAACATTAAACACACGAGGGCGCTACTGAAGAGTAAGCATCCTGATATTTAAAAGTAGTATTTAAAAAATAATGTTAAGTGCGCTGAAGACAGTAAGCATCACGAAAGTTATTTAAGTTGATTTTAAAGATGAGGGCGCTCCTACACAAGTAGCGTCCTGATAATTTATTCAACTTATAACTTATCAGCGTCTAGACATTCTCAAAGGTTGATAAAAGAATGATCGCTACTAACAAGTAAGCGTCCTTATTAATCAGTTCAATTTAACTTTCAGCTTCCTAATATTTTATTAGTGTCCTAACTCATCAAGTCTAGAAGGGAGCTGCTAAAACATTAGCTTCCTGAAAGACTTTTATAAAAGCGGTTTTGATTTCTCGATTAAAGCTCGATAAAACATAATGTAACCAGATTAAATCAAATATGCAACCAATCGATTAAAACATGCAGGCATGCATATTGCTGAATCACATGACATAGAAGGTCCTACAACCTATCAGAATCTAATCATACAACTAAACATCTTCAAACGATCATGGTCTCTAAGAAGATCTGTTAATACGTTCGCCATCCATCATTTATTCTTTGAAACCTTCAAGTAAGATTAGATATGCCATATGTGTAGTAATATCATAAACATAATGTAGTTTGTAATCATCAAAACATCTTTCATATCAGGGACATATTCTTCGTAAGGGACGTGAGGATAATTGGTTCAACACATAATCCATTCAAGCATGCCAAGATAACCAACATAAGTCACATGCACTCCCATAGCACAACCCTAAGTAAAAATCTAGGGCTAGGTCACTATGTATGAAACTCCATCAATTTCACCATGGAATTGGGGAAAAAGCTACCATTGAACTCAAATCCATACTAGGAATCCATTTCCATACCATGCATCTCGGTTCTTAAGGTTTCCATCAAAACCCTAACCTCATACAACGTCAAAAACGTGGTCAAGTGTTTGGAAAACACACATTGGGCATAGCTAAGGGTCAAAGATACACATTCAAGCAATTTCTAAGCTATTTCGGGTACATGCAACCAAAACCCTAACCTAGGTCAACCCAAAACCGTGGCTCGTGGTGAAAGTTACACCATTAAAGAGCTTTCATTCACCTTCAATGGTAGTTTATTTGAGCTAGAACACCTTCAAAAGCTCCAACTCCTTCTCTTTCCCTCTTCTCCACTTCTTTCCCCTCTTTCTAAAGGGTTTACACAAGCTAAACCACGAGCTGGGCCCACAACAAAACTTTAAAAAAAGCTGCATTTCGCACAAGAAACGTGTTCCTTCCCCAAGGAGCGCACTCCTCTCGTACTGAGAAAATTCCCAGCTCTTGGCCTTGCGCAAGGAGTGTGTTCCTCTTGTGCTGAGACAATTTTTCGTTCTCGATCTCGTGCAAGGAGCTCGTTCATCAGCACTGAGACATTGTTTTTGGCCCTTTCCGACACCCTACGGCCCTTTGATCAACCCGTGACTTTTCATACGGATTAAACAACTTAAGAACATGCGAAAACACTTTAACTACACATACCAAGCATCAAATACACAAACATACACATCAATGCAAGCACATAGAGTTTGGGCAAAATGCAAATGGGTTATGGGCTAGATGAAAAGATCTTTCGGGCGTCACACTTTTGGTTTTCTCGAACAGTCTGAATATACACATTTTGATGAGACAATTTTACCGTTTGATTTGAATTCAAAAGGAAGGCCAAAACGTTTTTAGAATAAAATCTGAGCGTATGTTATAAATAACTTTTTGAACCGTTGAAACAAAATAAAGATAATTTTGTCTTTTGAGCATAAACTTTTGAAAGCTATTCAATCATTTTCTTGCTGCAAAAACTCTTGATAATCTTCTGAAAATACTCTGATTTACAATCACCTTCTGGATTTATCGATTCAACTTCACA